>NMRA01000052.1:1031844-1075483 GCA_002633005.1 Phoronis australis
AATTTTTACTCAAAATCGTACTCGAAATATAGATGAGATACACTTCAGTTCGAGTACACTCGAAAACTGAGTACGTGCTCGAAATTTCGAGTACAGATTTTTCGAGTATGACATTGAATACACCAAAGCTGAGTCTGTACTCGAGTTGAGTATGAAGTGTGAGTTTGAGCATGATTCGAGTCTGAGTACGGAGATTGGAGACCGGGCCCAGGTTACATTGCCTTAAGACTAAGAGAAAATAATGGGCCTGGGGAGGTGGACAAAAGTCTTAGGGTGTTTGTACAGTAGGCTAGTAGACGTTAAACACCTAACAATGTCAACTTGTCAAATCAAATAATTTTCCAATTGCCAATGTAACTTGTCTTGCTGGTTTGTTGTATGCCAGAAGGTCAAGGTCAGGGTTGGACACTTGTGCAGTTGATTGAAGTTGAATTTGAACAGTTTAAAAGCAACTCGACCAGTCTCAAGGTCAAATCACAGGTTTTTAGTGACTCGTATGATCACTGACCGTTCTTTCAGACACGGGGTTACATGTTCAGCATTACGAAACCTTTTGGCCAGCTGTGTTGCTACTGAGTTTCTTACCTGGGCGCAGACATTTTAACAAGGAGTTATGGGAAAATGCGCAAATGTGAATGCGCGTTGGCTCGTCGGAAGTGGAAGAGGGCTTGGCGGAGTTTGTAAACTTTGCGACAGGTTTCTGCCTTTTTGCGATTGCATTCTTCGGAATTTCTTACTCTATTGGCCCATTACTTTCGTTAGCACTGCCCCTCACTTTTGATGTTTGAAGACTGAAGGAAACCGCTACCGAAACTGCTTATTTTCTGGCCAGTTGGATAGAAATACTAATCTATAACTTCGGTCGGATCTCTCTGGCTCTGGTGCCTTTGCTTTGACTTGGTTGAGGTTAGGCAATTGTCTCCCGGTCGGAATCTTAACGAGTGGTTGCCTTCAAAACCATTTAATTAAAATGCGTTTTGAATGAAGACTTCATTGTAGAAAAAGCCTACCTGTTTTATTGAGCTTGGAGTTTTGTGCGCTTAATTCATAAAACCTGGACTATGGATGACATTTTCACTCAAGTGAGGGAGGGCAATGCCTTCAATGTTCGAATGTGGCTTGATAATACAGAAAATGATTTAAATCAGGGGTAAGTTTTATATCTTGAGTCATTTTATGTGACAGGGATAGCTTGATACTGTGTGTTTACTTTTCAACTGACTGCACAACCATCGGTTCAGGTCTCTGGTTGCATTTGGTCAGTTCAGTAAGAGTCGCGTACATATACAGTACCGTCTTTTACAGTGTAAGAGAATGTGAAATTGTTGATCGCGGTGCAGTCACCAGGTGGCTAGACCATCTTGTCCATGAGTCAGCTCTCCTAGAATTTCCAAACTGTGGAAATCAACAATGTTTCGTGGGCTCCCTAAAAATGGTTTGGCAGGGGGCCGAAAATGAAGCAAAGTTACCAAAAGCAGAAATAGTCATTTGGCATTGCTTTTGATGTCCGATACTACAAGACAATGCCGTGTTTTTTGTATGAAAATAGTGCACCTGTGGGGATAATCTGACTGAATCTAAGTAAGATAATATGCCAGTTTTGGCGTATAAAGAAAATGTATCGCTTTGTGTTCATCTAGAAATTGACGCTGGGGGGATTTTTTACGGAAAGAGTTTCATAGGCTTAATATGTTTTTGAACATTTGTGTTATTGCAAACAGGCATTTTAAAGCATTTCCCTGAAGTTTCGCGTCTTTTAAAGGCAAACTTTCAAATGTGGAAACCAAATAATTAATGTTTGTCATGCTTTCTGTTGGGTCTACTTGGTCAGAACTTGTGACATCACATCCTGTAAAGAGAAACTTCGTTCGGTAGATTCGAAATGATGCTAAACAACACCCCTACTCAGACATTTACTTTCATAATCTTGCCAAGATGTTCGATAAATATTGACTTTCTAAAAATCTTGCCAACATTTTCCGAAATCTTCAAGAACGTGATTTTCATGGAATTGAACGTTCCCGTGAACTCTCTGTTCTGAACAAGAAATGCTGCTTTTTATGTGGGGGCAAAAGGCTGAGAGTTGGACTTCAATCTCTGTGCACTGACGTGACTGGCATGCACATACATTGTCAATCGTAGATGTCCTGGCAGCAAAGAGGAAGAGCTAGTGTTTAAAAACCTAGTCAAGAATTTTGAAATCTTGGCAAGCCTCTTTGAAAATGTTTACAAGATTTTTTGAAATGTTTGCAAGATTTTTCTAGAAATCTTGGCAAGGTTGTCTGGAAATGTGTATTACGTTGTAAGATATGTTGGTAAGATTTTTAGAAAAATTTTGCAAAATTTTTATTTTATCTCTGTTAAATTTTTAAAATTTCTTTGACTATTTTTAAGGTGTTAAAAAATCCTGACAACATTTCAAAAGTATTGACAAGACTAATTACCATGTTCTTGAAGTGAAAATTTGGTCCTGAATTTGTGCCACCTTGGCATTACATGCTTTTGGATGCCATGACGAAGATCCATATTCTCAACGAATAATTCCAAATTCTGCGAATGCTTTTAATCGCAAATAGAATTTTGTGATAAAATTTCGAAAACATTGTCGTGACTCATTTTGAGGCAAGGGTGTTGCCGATAAAAATGTTAATTTGTTTACTTAGCTTGCAGTTATATTAAGTGCTATTTTGGTAATACGACTATTACGTACCTTGGGATATTCCATTTCACTAAACGTATATCAAATATTTTGATTTGATTGTGCTGTGGTCACAAAAATCAGTCATGAAATAAGGCATGTGAACACTTCTCGTTTTCTGTAGTTGTACTTAATTGCTTGAACTCAATGGAGCTCACAGGCAGGTGTTATTTTTGGCGGCCACTTCATTCTTATTTTAGGACATTGTTTGATTCATAAGAAAAATTATCGTTCAGTTAGGGTGTTTTGACATTATCACCGTGATCACTACCAATCTGTGATATTTTATTGAAGACAAAAAATCTGGTTTGGGACAAAATCCAAAATTTGGGATGGCAAAATTCAAGCCCAAAGTGAATGCTCTTGTTATTGATTTTGAAGATTGGGGCTTGGGTGATGTGGACACTGAAAATAAACTTGGCAATTCATAGAATCATTGAAAATAGCCACTGAAGGATTTCAATATTTCCCTGTTGCTTGTAACAGCTAGTTGAATATTGGTTGTTGATTTGTTGATTGTAATTATTGAATTCGTGCTGGCCAATATTTCCTATTTCTAAAATTTGGAATATTCTCATACTTCTCATTCTCTCAAAGTAGAAATAATTTTTTGTCCAAATTGATCTTTCTTTAATTTTAAAAGACTTCTAACATTTTTGTGAATGTCCCAATTTCTCAAAAAGCTGTAGTACAGAACTTAAAACTGACAAAACATACATGTGTCAGGTGTATTTAAAATTTAAAATATCTAAAATTGAAATTCCATCTGTCCACTGTATTGTGTACTTACAGTAAATTTTACCATAGAAGCCGACATAATCTTTTAAAAATTACGTGGCTGTTTTAAAATTTCTGAATATTTGGCCCAAAATTTTGCCTGGTGTCTGATTGTGGTGTGTGTTCACAACAGGATAATGAGTGACATGCCATATGTTGTTGTTATCTTGTCATATATGGGCATTGTAGCCTTGAGGTCATGCCACAGTAAGCTCAGATTGCCAAATGGATTTGGTGTGTATGGCCAACAGAATCTAGGTCATGTGTAATGAATAGTGCTGCAGCTGAGTGTGTAAAATCTTGCCAATTTCTGCCAAAACAGTTACCAGTATTGACCTTTTTCATTTACAATTCAAACGCTTCGAACATTGTGAACTCCCAAAATTTCTCAAAACATTGTGTGGTGGTAACTATGATACAGGAGTTTGAAATGATAAATTGTTTATTTTGTGCTACATATCGTATGTGAAAAATTTTTCATTCGATACTATATTCGTCATTTTCCATACAACGATAGTAGAGCTTGAGAAAGGTTTTTGGCACCAAATGAGATCTTCTTTTCTTATGTAATTTTAAGGAATTTGAACTGTTTTTCAGTAGCTTAAAACCATACAGGCGTATGCAATAAAGATTAAACTTCTTTCTTCCACTGTGATCATTCACCACGAACTTCACTGCACGCCGTATTGGGGAATGTTAAAATTTTTTAGACGTATGAAACTTCCTTGCCACTAATTTAAAACGTGGAGGCAACACAATTTTTAACCAATTGTATCAATCTTACCATAAAAGCCAGAACTGTTGAACATATTCATGGCTTCCTGGATTCACTGCACTAAAGCTCAGAGTGAAGTTTCGTCTCGGCTAGTCGCCAGAGTGAAATGCTGCATTTTATTGTCAAACGTATGCGCTATGAAACTTTTGTGATATGTAAACGCTGCTTATTGTAAATATAGTTCGTGTACTGCAAGACTGTCAATGTAGTGGCATTGAGAACTAATACTTAGTTGGAAGTGTGCAAACGTGACGATTTAAGACGTATTTTGAATACATTGAATGGGAAATGCGATGGAAACGATTGCCACGATTTCATTACCTATCCACATATCCTCTCAGTTTGACGGTATATCCCAAGTATTTCAATTTATTCGAAAATAAAGAAAACCTGCTAAATATGTGACAAAAGCCTAATGCGCTGTATATGTCAATGTACATCATAACTTCTCACGGAAATGGACGAACTTTGTATCAAAAGACCGTGGTAATTATGGCATAGAACTTGATAATGAGAACATTATTTAGTGCTGCATAACCTATGTGAAAACTGAAGAAAAAACTAACTTTCATTTCAAATGAAAGTTAGTTTTGTCCGCCATATTTTGTCTTAAAGTTGTGAGATTTTACTGTGATGCATGGTCAGCACTGTAGAATTCATTTGTGTCAAAATGGATCAGGAAAATCGGTCTAAAACTATTTATTGGACGAATGCCGACATTAAGTTTAACAGTTAACAATTAATATTAGTCAACTGTAAGTTTACAAGAAGGAGATGGACCTAAATGGGTGGTGAATTGAAAACAATAATATTTGATGACTTGAAATTTTTGAAAAGTTCTTGTTATGTACCAAGAAAAAGGATAACTTGAGCATAGTTTGTATTTGGCTAATATGAACTGTTTCTCTTTACATTGTAGATACTGAAGTGTACTTTTGTTAAATGTTAACTTTATAAGTTTTTACCTTCTTGATCTAACTCATTCAATTTTCTAGCCACTTTTCGTAGCCTAAACATTCACTAAACTGACATGCATTTAATAGGAAAGTGTGTTTTACTGCTAAATGCCAAAGTGTCTACATGCAACATAAAAAAATTCTCTTTAACAAAAAATTCACTTGGCGCAGAGTTGTTGCAGTAATATTCATACATTCTTAAAGGTTTTCAGTTCTTCATAATCAGCATATTACAAGCTCATCTTTTCATTGCTATTCCAGAGATGACCACCGCTTCAGCCTGTTACACTGGGCTGCCTGGGAAGGTCGAGCAAATATTGTAGACATGTTGATTCAGCGCGGAGCTCGTATCAACGCGACTAATATGGGCGATGACACGGCACTCCACCTAGCGGCCAGTCAAGGCCACAGGGATATCATAGCCATGGTAAGAGTTTTAGTTACGTTAGTGTTCCTCTGTGGTCTTGCCACATTCAAGGGACTGTAGCTAGCTAGCTGGTTGTATAAAGACTACCGTCTAAGAAGAAGAACAATTCATTTAAGAATTGATGGGAAAAAATCGTCAGTAGGCAGCACTCTTATTTCATGGTGCTCAAAGCCAAATGTGTGATTGGTCTAAACATTCAGTAGCAGAGTAACACTATTTTTTTCGTTGTGGTAACCGTGTAGTCTATTCAAATAAGAGAAATTTTTAATGACAGTAATTTATTTCCACACTTTTCGCCCAGATAGTTCTAAAGCTGTATACTGAAACTTTTTGTCCAAGGCTACATTCACGCGAGACTCTCTGTTGACTGCTATGAGTAATAAAAACTTATGACTGTACAAACCATTTTGATAATAAAATAGAATTTTCATATGTTTATTTTTACTGTTTGCTACATTGATAAGGATTAATCATAATCACTCTCACAATGAAATTCTTTATTTTGGGTATGAACCTGTGGTAGGGTATAGTCATGTTTGGTGCTATACTGAAGGCAGGTGCACATCTACCATACTCTTTTGCAGTTGATTCAACACAAAGCCAACATCAACGCTGCCAATGAACACGGGAACACGCCATTACATTACGCTTGCTTCTGGTCGAAGGATTTGTGTGCCGAGGTAAGCTCAACTGTTGATGTAGTAGGTGTACATTGTCAGACAGTGTGTGTTAATTATTAATAACGTAGAAAATATATCTGAAACTAAATAAGGCGATCCAGATCCTCCCAAGGATACTATTGTTTCATGAAATGAAGAATATAAATCGGTAAATAAAACAACAAGAATGGATCAACTGAAATTTGTTTTTTTTTTTTTTTTCAAATTTCAGTTGATCCATTCTTGTTGTTTTATTTACCGATTTATATTAATTATTAAAGGATTTTAAAAATTTGGAAACTTGTGAGTTAAATCAGGGCCCTCACTCACCTTAGTTGTATGGTGCCTCAGCTTCTATTTTATATTGAAGTCTTGTAATGTACTGCCATAACTGTCAGCATAAAAATTATATGTTTAAGGGTATGGATATTCTTGTATTTGTTGAGTATTGATGTGTGATGAATTGAAAGCTTGATGTTTAAAAAGTCACTATAAACTCACCTTTCATCACTAAAGCTAGGTTTTGATTTAAACCACTTAACATTACGAAATTGGTCTCAAATTGTTCCTTAGTCAAAATAGAGATGATTTCAGGGCTTCCAAAGAACTGACAGTTCATTGTTTCTTGAGACAAGTTTCTACAAGTTATTTTATTCGCCAACCATAGGCTGAAGGTTCATTTAACAAACAGTTCTTTTCAAACCCACAAATCACTTCTCATCTGGGGAAAGGTTCAAGTTGGGACCAGTTTTACACAGGGCTTGAAATTTTCCTCTTTTGAGACGATCTCCTCTTTTTTTGGTTTCGATTTCCTCTTTTTTGATTTCCAGTTTGCTCTTTTTTGTGTCTTTTTTATCATTATTTTGACTTAATCCTTGCAAAATGGTTTATTTCAGTTAAATTTTACAACACAAAAATATTTCTATCATGCAAGCATATTTGTGGAATGATGCATCACCTGGAAATGTTTCCTCTTTTTTGTCATTGGTTAGTCCAAACCCCGTTCATAGTGTTGGGTGGTCTAAAATAATTCACCATTTGTGACCCACCAACAATAAGACATTAAGTTGAACAATAATCTTAAATCCATCTGACCTAAAGCTGCAGTTGTTGGTGTTGGTTGTCATTGCTAGTTTGTGGTTGTGTTAAATGTTAAAATTGATTGTTTCTTATTTTCACAAACAGAAAAGCATTAGTACCTTGACAGCTTCGGCTCCTTTCAGCAGCCATCTTCCGAAGTTATACTTATACATATTAAGTTATCTAAAATTTGGAGCAACCTCATCACCACGCCACTTAGTGTTCACTAACTTTGGAATATGACTGCTGAGAGGAGTCGAAACTTTTGTGATTGTGAAAATAAGAAACAATCAATTTGTAATTATTTGGTGATGTGTTAGATGTTAGTTTTTTGTTTCAGGATCTCGTCAATAGCGGTGCGTTAGTTGCTATTGCCAATAAATATGACCAGACACCTCTAGAGAAAGCTAAGCCTTATCTGGCTAAAGTACTGTCAGGCAAGTTTGTGGATAAACTTAACATTGTTGGTTTAGTGGACGTTTACTCGAGATCAATTTCACATGTATTAAGGAAAGCCAAAAGAAGTGAGGATGGATTAATTACGTTATGAGTGAAGCTGCAAGTACTCTGAATTATGAGTTTGAACAAGGTTTTGTGTGGATTCCACGGTGTTTTCATTTCTTATTGCTGGCTTGTTTCATTTTAGCATTCTCATGACTTTATTGCTTAATCTTTCAACAGAGCGAGCTTCTGCACTGGGTCAAGATTTGAAAAAAGTACCCTTCAAAGACCGAAGCTGGTTGGGCTTTAAGACCAGAAGTCGTAAGTCATGTAGTTTTTCATTTATTTACTTAGTTTTAGTCAAGAAGTTTGAAGTTAAGATTTCAAATTTTACTATTTTGTCAAAGCAATCTTTCGCGCATATACAGTTGGTGTGCCATTTGTCATCTTCTTGTCTTTGGTTGCTGATAATTTTTCAAAAAACAGTGTTGACTGTTGTACGTCAAATTTTACATAAATGTGACGAACAGGACCCTGGCTTTCGCTAATTTTCAGGGCTTTCTCACAACCTCAGCAACCCCTTACCAGTTTCCTTCAAGGTCTTTGATTTTTCAATGGCTTGATGAAGTTTTGATGAATATTTGTGCTCGTTTTCATAGGATGAAAGGCATGGTACCTTTTAATTTGTGCCCCATTGATGTAGAACTCAGTAACACATTTCATGAACCTGTTTCTTCACTGAAGATACCTGGTCCTGACATGGTGTGAGTGATACCTCCTTTCTGTATATGCAGGTGACGCCACTCTGTCAAGACACACTGGTATTGACATTGGCCAACTGAAGCTGTCCAATAGAATTGCATCAACACACTCTGGTGAGGTAAGCAGGAAATGGTGAGATGCAAAATATTAGCTCTTACACAATGAAGAATCATATGTCTTTAAGTTGTCACTCAAAAATTTTGATATAAATCTCTTTTTTGTTCTTAGGTGTTGCAGCCTTATTTTTAAGCCTTAGCATATATCGAGAATTTGTGTTTAAAATATTTGGGTAACAGATGAAATTTGTTCAGACCTTTCGTGTGACAAGGCCTTCTTGAAAATGACTTGCCCTGCTACGTGCTTTTGCTTTTCCAGTGCTTTCGTGGTATGTGGCAAGGTAATGACATCGTCGCCAAGATCTTGAATATTCGAGACTGCACGCCTAGAATTTCACGAGACTTTGCAGAGGAGTTCCCAAAGTTAAGGTAAAGTTCCCTTCCTATGAGTTCTGCTAGCTATGCCATCATAGCAGTGAGTTTTGCATTCACTATTCAAAATAATTTTCTGGTTTTGCGTTTTCATATTTCATCAATCCCATGTGTTTTTTTAATTTCTACTTATTTTTGAAAATTCATATACATGCAACTCATAATGGTGTTGTTAAATTTTAGAAAATGTTTAATTAGTTTTGTCAGTCTAATGTATACTAACGTGAACATTTAGTATACCTGGACTGTACTTTTTGATTTTGTCGAGGCATCGTTACATGAACATTCTGAATATTGTACTGTATAAGGGGTTAGTACTGACGAATTTTAATCACACAATCAAAGTTTAGCTTCTAACTTCTGAAACTTAAACCAAAGCCAAAAAGTTAAAAGCTTTTCACAGGCTTAAAACAAAATTAATTTAACAAATTATTGGAAGCATTTTTGGGCTTCATGTTTTCTAGCCTACCAGCAAAATTGGCTAAACCAGAGTCATCTTGCCCCTGAGCTTGTGCTAAATTCGACCCCTGTGTATAGTTTGTCATTCTCATGTTTTGATGGTGCACTGTTATGTAATCTGCCAGTATTCATTAACGTTATGTTGAGGACTTTGTCGTTGGGTCAGAATTGGCCAAGTTCGATTATAAAATACAAATGAATTGGTTTACTAAGCCAAAAATAACATGTTTGAGTTCCAGTACAGCCATACTATAACATGCCTTATTTGGAGTCGATGTTTTGTAACCGACAAAATTAAACCAAAGCACTTGATTCTCGCCATTGTGTGAAACGGGTTGTCCCAAAGTAATAGTTGTACTACTTAAACAATGCTCAAGATTCTTTTATCTGATGACAGTGTAATTGATTTTTGTCATTTATGTGTGTTACTCAAACCCTTTCAGAATCTTCAATAACCCCAACATCCTTCCTGTGCTGGGGGCCTGTAACCAGCCTCCTAGACTGGTCGTGCTCAGTCAGTTCATGCCATACGGCTCCTTGTTCAACGTGCTGCATCAAGAGACTGGAGGTAATGTACCCCTAGTTGAACAGTGACGCCAGTTTGTGTAAAGAACTCCTGGAAGAAACCATTGCGCAGTGATCCAATTATATAAAGTGAAAGCTTTTAATGTCTGAAATAAATGTCTCTTAAAACTCGTACGTTGTGTGATGTATTGAAGCTGTGCACACTTGTTGCATTATTACTGTCTTGTACTCTTTTGGAAGAAGCTTTCACTACTGCATGAATCGAGCCAAAAATAGTGCTGTTGTAAAGCTACGATTTTCTCACCCAGAAAATTGGTCTTGTCCATATGAGCAAACATAGCACAGCTGCTGGTTAGCTAAATGTCAAAAATATTAATTGGAACAATTTCACTTCTGATGCTGAATGAATTTGTCTCATAACTTTAATTCCTAGAACAAACTGGTTTAAATTTATAGGCGATAACCTGGTTTTACTTACTGTTCTATGGTTATTGATCCCACTTTTCACGTCAATCGAAGTGATTACATCCTATAAAGTTATGGTAAGCCTGTAACATTTGAAAGGAACAAGGTGGAGCTAAATGAGAGGGTGCGAATGTAAAATGTTTAGAAATATTCTGCATTTGACATATTGTGGACAGATGGCGAAAGTCAGGTAAATTTTTCACGATTCTGAAATTTCTTCAAAAATTATAGGAAGATGTCTCACTTTTATATCATGTTATTGTGAATTGCCTTGCACTCGTGTTGAGGAGTAATTATAAGCAAGTGTTGTTGAAAACGGTGAATTTACTTAACGATAGCGTGGCTCAAAGCAGTTTCACCAGCCCTTGTGTTTTTCAGCCATTGTCGTGGACCAGAACCAAGCGCTGAGGTTTGCTATTGACATTGCACGCGGAATGGACTTCCTTCACTCCATTGAACCAATGTTGCCCAGTTTCTACCTCACTAGTAAACACGTGCTGGTACGTACTGATGCATTCTGGGATATAACCAGTAGGGCTACTACCTGGCCAGTTTTTGTGACCATTACACATGTTGGGGAGATATTGCAGCGTATTTCAAGTAAAACGCACGATCTGCTCTTCTTACTACCAAGTGACTAGCAGTACTGAATATCTACTGGGTTGTTTTCAAAATGTTGATGGTGAATCCAGAGGCGCAACGCATTCAGTGAGCCGTGACACTTTTTTTGTAAACGTGGGGCGTATTACCCTTAGCTTTTGTGGTGCAGGACATGCCAAAAAGAATCTAATAAAATCACCCAGAATTCCCCGTCCAGACGGCTGTGTACAAATGGAATTCACATTCAGATTTACTACAATAACTTGTCAGGGCAAGCAAACCATGTTTTGGCCGGTTATATTTGGTGTGCACCATTTTGTGAGGCAGCATAGGACACTTCTTATCGTTGTTCACTTTCTGAGAATTTGGCCCCATTTCCTCAAAGCTAAATTTTTGCCGTTGTTCTGTTGCACCACAAAGTGCGTCCAGTAGCTTAAGTTATTTCATGTTATTTATACAATTTTGAATTGACTGTTTTTCATTACAAAACTGGTGTTTATTTAGATTGTAAAAGTTAAGTAAATTTTAGGTGAAGTGAAAAAAAATTATTAAAAGTTGCTGAGGGTGTGGGAATGAGCTCTAATTGGTTTGTTAAACAAGTCATAAGTTAAAGCTGGAGTCTCCAGCATAACACATAAGTTGTGTGAGGAACTGGGACTGATGCTCCTTTGTTTGATCTGCCTCATCCGCCCATGTAACAAGACTCTCTCAACAGATCGATGAGGACCTGGCTAAGATAAACATTGACGACCCGCGCTACCAAAAGGGCAGCAATCTCGCTGTCAACGGGGTACGGGCATGAGACATCACGTGACATGCCAATCGTTATCAGTTCTACTAACCTCTTGCTCAATGACTGTGAATGAGTTACGAACGTTGAACTAACTGTGTACGTTAGACTGTCATTGACTGAAATGTCACTAAGTTGTGTGTATCATGATTTACCCCACTTGTATTTCCACCGCGCTTTTGTGTTTTTCCGTAGTCCGAGATGTTTTTAGACTGGCATTATTAATAGTGTTTCACCTAGTCAGATATATAGACTGCTGTCTCTGCATGCCATTCATTAACAAATCGAGCCTTGTTTTAATGTTTGTGTGAAGGAATTTAACAAAGCCCCCCTCCCGAAAAGCTCTATTCATTTTTAACTGTAAACAGTTTCATGACACTGCATGCTGTTCTTGTTTTTTGCCAAAATGTTTCTTTTTCCTTTTTTGACACTCTGTTTGATGCCATTATTCAAAGTAGATTTTATTTTCATTCACGTCATGTATTAAATTACATTTCTTCATTATGTTTCATTAATTAACTTCTCTTTGTTTTCATATCGTGAAGATACCAAAGTCACGTTTAATCATTCTGTTTTTGTTTTTCTTGAAAAAATGATTAATTTTTTGAGATCTCTTTATTTTACATCATTATCTCAAATATCCTTGTTAAACACCACAGCCAGTCAAATGAAACAGTTATGGCAAGCACGTCCAGAAATCAAATTTGTTAAAGTTATTAGTATTATTATGCCATTCCTGCTGTACGCATTCTAATATTCAAAGTCAGTTGTCCAAGTTAAAGAGAAGATTCCACATCAGGCGTCCAAATTGTGGATCTTGCATAATCACAGCATATTTCCTAGAAATTGCGTTAGCTGTGTTTTGTTTCGATGTCTAGATTGAAATGTTACATTTATTGTTGATTACTTGGTTTAGTTCTTTTGGATCAATCAGTGGTTGAGTTGTCCAAAGGTGTAGTTTCAAGGCATCCATTGTAATATTGTACCATACAAGTGGTTCTTTTCTCTGCCGTAGTTGGACGAGGATCTAACGGCCAGAATAAACATGGGCGACTACAACTTCTCGTTTCATGAGAAAGGGAAGATGTTCTCACCAGCCTGGCTGGCACCTGAAGGTGAGTTGACTATGATATTGAACATGATTGGGATGAACATGGGTACGTCAGGAAGGCCTTTGTGGTATTTTTAGCTGTAATTAAATTTGTTTTGATGTGACCAACTGAATTTAGAGTTATGTGGTTTCTTGCTATTCACTGAGACTGTTACAAAGTGCTTGTGAAGCTCAGCTTTGTTCTAAATTAATACAATAGGAGGGTCTGTTTTACAGAAATTCTGCCGTGGACAATTTTTAGTTGCATTTCGTTCCTATTATCACCAAGAAATACTTTGTAACCATGTTTGTCTCATGTCTCTAGCCCTGCAAAAGAAGGCTGAAGACATTAACGTACGCGGTGCCCACATGTGGAGTTATGCTATACTGCTGTGGGAACTGGCGACACGTGAGGTTCCGTTCGCTGAGATGGAACCCATGGAGATCGGAATGAAGGTAAGTAGATAGCTGACTAGATATGGTTTTTAAAGTTCCGCAATAGTTGCTTTTTATCTTTTTTGAGTGGTAAATCGGCAAGTATGACTTTTCTTTGGAGTTTCACGAGGAAGATCACCCAAGTTCATTACTTGAACATTGCGCATTTCAGTGATTTTTGGTCTCTCTAGGCATGTACTAAATTGAACGAGAACACCAGTTTTGAGTGCAAGCGCCCAAAACGGGTTTAGTCTCTTTCAGCGAAGTGTGAAAATGCAGTGCAGGAATACTTTATCACAAGTTATAGAAAATGTGTGGTGTTCGACAAGTTTGTGGTATTTGTATAGAAGAATTGGATAGGTTCACACAAAGTAAAGATTTGTCAAATTGAAATAGCTATTTATTTGACTTTTGTTTACGATGTGGAACGAGTGACCAAAGAAACTGTTGGAACTGGTTATGAGAGTGTGAAGTTCTTGAGTAGTTTTGTTTGAAAAGTTTGATAAGTTATGTTGATACACTCCTCTTTCATTGGTAACAGGTTGCCCTGGAAGGTCTACGCATTACCATCCCGCCGGGTATATCGAGTCACATGACCAAGCTCGTCAATATTTGCATGAACGAAGACCCTGGCAAGCGACCCAAATTTGACATGATTGTCCCAATTCTGGAGAAAATGAAACAGTCCACCTAGGTGCCCGCTGTTGTCATGGCAACACACACCGTAATAGTTGCAAATCTCGTTACTGTCAAAGGCGCTGGAGAGCAAACTATGCGATGGCTGTAGATGTCCCAAATTGTCGGGGATGGTGTTTATTTTGTGACATATTTTCAAATTACCATGCCGTCAATATTTACTCTCCAGTGCTTTTTGATGTATTTGAAACCATTTGCTGAGCTTCTGTGCTTGAAAGCTGTGTTGATACAGGTGAATTGAAAGTTGGACGTGTTGCTAGATTTCCACTGGCATTGGAGAGATCGAGTCCGTCTCCTCAGGTGAAAACTACCACGTAGAAGATAGAACAGTTCATTAGATTTGTTGTCACAGTAGACAGAAATACAATTATTTATCCAACTATTCAATTTTAGTGAGCTTGCATTCCACTTTAGAAGTGGAGTCATTCACTGTCAGTAGAATTTTGCTTTTAGAGAAATGATGCAGCTTTTATATTATCTATACATTTATATGTAGTTTATTTATTTATATTTTTGTTAGCCTGTTTTGTTTACACGACTGTAAGCTGCGTTCTCTCACTTACCATTTTGTGTAAAGTGGCGTGCGTTCCGTCTCAAAAACAATTTTCGATTTAGATCACTCACTGTTATGAACTTGGAGTCCAACTGTCGTTTAAAATGGATTTCTGGGCTTGAAAGAATGAAAGTCATTGTCTGAGACCAGGCTCTACAAATTAATCTGTCGCGGCGTGTCAGTTTATTCACCGAGCACAGTCTCGAAGAATAACAGCCGAAACAAAAATCATTTTTCGCCTGCGTAAAGAATAAGATCTGACCAATTTTTTAGTAGTAAGTGGTCGAAATCAAAATATGGTTTCTTTGAAGGAACCGCCACTTTAACGCAACCATTACTTCGTGAAGTTGCTGATGCATGCTGTAAATTTCTCTGTATAAGGATCACGGCATTAGCATTGAAGTTTGCATGAAAGTCATGTTGCTTTTTACATAATTAATGCCCGACTGGAGTTTTAATTGGAGGAAATTCCTTTGTCCTCAGCACTGAAATTTACAGAGTGTAGAGCAACTAAGGTGATGGAGACGGCAGATTATTTAAATCCTTCTATCTATATGTTGGCTAGGAGAGGGTCATAATAATTCAATTGCCACATTATTACCATTTTTGCATTGTTGGGCAATTTGTTTTGAATGAGTCAAACTGCTGAAATGTTCAGCCAAAAAACATTCAGTTTATCTGAGTATGCCAACCGGCCATTGACCATATTCTACATGTGTCTACGAATTTGAGTTATTGAGTTATAGTACTAGCCAAAAGCATTCAGACAAAATGACTCGGAATTCCCCGTCATGACGGTTGGGTCTGTACCGAATTCGTCATCAGACTAGCCTTCTCTCATGACAAAAATGAAAGAGAATTAACAGGAAAGTCAGTATAGGTGGCTAAATTATTTTGTAATAAGAATTTGCTCCCTAGGTGGTTAGTGCCATTCATTTGTTGTTAACAGTATTAGCCGTCATGGTGCAGAAATAGCATTTTTCCAGTTCTCTTGTTTTGTAGTGTAGCTTGTCATGTTTGTTAGTTGTTCATCAGTCATTTGCGACTGAGAATATTTGTGCATACACAACATGTGTTCAATGTAGCATTAAGGGGTTTTTGCAAAATTGTGTCTGCGTGAACATGTACTGCGAGACGATGATTTTAAAACTGAGAGATGCAAAGCTGAGTAACTCAGAGAACATTGGAGCTCTCAGGTGCTTAACACTTTTGAAGGGGCATTTCAAAGGAACTGGTTTTGATGGTACTTTTTATAGAAATATAAATTTCTTGGAAAGATATTTTTCAGCGTTGTTGCAAACACAATAATCGAGACTGGCTGTATTGAGTAGCAAAGGGACATCGGGTTTGCCGAATGAAAGTGAATGCTGAAAACATCTGTCCAAGATAACCTGGGATTGTTTTATCTCTATAAAAGGTAACAACGAAAAATGTTTAACTTTTCTCTTTAAGTTACTGTGACCTTTTGATGATGATCTTCTCATCAAGAAAACCCTCTTTACAGAAACAAATAATTTTTGCTAAATTCCTTATTAGATTGAATTTTGTCTTCCTTTAAATGGACAGCGTTTCCTTGTTACACATAATCACAGATTATATAACCAGGAACTTGCATTGCATGTTAACATGCAACGAAAGCTGTATGCTTCCACATTGGTTTTGTGGATTTTTTGGTAATAATTGAATTTGTAATCACCTCTTTGATGTAGGTTTATGCATTGTGCCTATATAAAATAAAGTTTGTTTCCTCTTGTGCGACTCAAGAAGTGTGTGTAGAGGAAAAACACTTTTGATTGACATGTGCTTGAATTTTATACCCAAGTAAGTTTGTGGACCCATGTTGTCATCATATCTTGTGTTTGCTGCTCTTGCAAGATCTTGAAATCTTGACATTGTGGTTCATTGCAAAGTAAAATTGAATTAAAACAGCAGTCGTAAAACTGGTAAAATGTGTAATTGAATATTTTTATGGTTTTTATTTCGTTGTAGCTCTAACCAATATCACAGCCTTATCTTTACCACTGGCATTGGAAAGGAGTTATGCAATTTGTGGAAATTGTTTAGCAAGTGTTAACATTATGAAGAAAATTGTGGCTAGCTAACTATAGTAACATTGAGGAACTATCGTAGCATGTAACACAGCGTCACTGCTGCATTTACTCTATGTATTGAAGGTAGTGTCGTGTAAATTATTTACCTTTCCGTCCTGATGTTGACTTTCTATTCCACGTAATACCGAAGTTCATCACTAAGATATGTGGGTTTAGCAATGTACGCCACATTACATCAATTCTTCCGTTATTATACGCTAGAACAATGAAGTTTCTCAAAGTCTGTTTTTTATTTAGAAATTTGTCATGATTCCAAAATGCTGGTATGTGTGCTAAGCAAGAACTGAAATGCGGTAATTATCAAATTTTACCAACTTTTGTGCTTCTCAGATTACTGTAGTTGGTTGTGGGATATGCCAGATTTGTTTGCTTGTTAGTATAATGTCCTTTTCCTCATTAGTAACACACGTTTTAGTTACAAAACTCTCATTTATTACATTTACAAACTGCATACAAATTACAGGCAACAGATGCAATTACAAATCATTTCCTTCCAGTTTTCATATTGGTAGAAGATATTTACTAAGTATTCAACATCACATTTCAACCTTGCTGTCTGTTATTTCCTTTGGTGTTCCCTGTCGTACAAGTTGGCTACAATTGGGCTGCCTGCAGGGAAACGTACTTCTTTATTGAAGAAGGCACATGGACCATACCAACAAGTTTAACATACATAAGCAAGGGCGACTGCTGGAGATCTAATTTTTTCACAGGAAGATTTGCAATAATTTCATGCAAGTGAATTTCTTCTACCAATATCCTGGCAAAGTACAATTGACAGAATTGGTACATAATTTTATTCATGTGAACAAACTTAAGAATTATTTTTAAAACATGTACTATGTACTCTTTGGACGATTATAAAACTGACTGCTAACTATTGGAATCTTAATGTATCGAGGAGTATAAACTGAAAATGTGGACAAGTGATAACACCAATGCAAAATTCAAAGTTAATGTGTAGAGTGCAGCTTTAGTATGTTAACTAGGGTCAAGTACAATACAAATGAATTGACATTTCCAGCCAAAATAACAGGTACGCATGTGCTCCACATAACAACAGCAAACAACAATGTTAACTTGCCTTATTGCCCAACTATTTTCGTGAGGAATTACAAATTTTAAAATTAAACAAAATCTTTCAACACTAAACAATGATTCATGCTATTTTCAGGTTCTGCACCATAAATACCATAAAGCAATGTTTTGAACAATTGTGGACATTTACAATGTTTAACACCCTTCGAAAAGTGAAAAATTAACAGTTTTGTCCAAAACAGGTGAGCTTATATACAGTACATTTTCAGAACCAATCCACAATCATGACTAGTGTGTTATGCTCAACTCGAAACACATCCTCATCTCAATTCTTTGAAGAAATACAAACAAATTTGTCCAGATAAAAAAGAATTGATGAGGGTGTGTTCGAACCTTATACACCAGTGTGCTTCACAACGGGGCAACAAAATAAGTTGAATGCTAAATATGTTAATAACAGTGGGTGAGGTCTTGATAATAAATAAATTCACCAATACCAAACATAGTATTTCACAAATGTCCTACAAGCAAAAGACACAATGTGAAAAGGACAATCATCTTAAAATCTCAAAGGAGATACTCGAGTTCTCATTTATAAGTATTGCTTGCCTAAGTCAGTAAAAGTTCAAGAGTGACATAACATAGGCCAAAATGCAAACTTCCATACAAATTAGTACTAAAACATGTTTCAAGTTCTTAACTGATGAGTTTCATCATTTTAAAACTATGTCTAAGCACCCTTCAATTGATTTTGAGCGAGTTGGTCAGTAAAGTTCTAAAGAGTGCACACCAGCCATGGCAACAGAGTATGTCGAGGGATTTAATGTTGTTCATCTCCGCCCCAACAAACACATGATCGTGTTAGGTGAAGAAAACTAGGTCAACTGGGGTCACCATTTTCAGGATGGACGCCACACTTGTAGTGCACAAGCGATCAAAAATAGATTCCACCAGGAATGGGAAGGAAGCACAATCGAGAAAAGTGTCTGGGAAGAAAGAGTATTTGGGTTTAGTATCATCATTTTTAGGTGTCAAGATTATGATTCGCGCCTCCCAAAATACATCAGTCAGCCTGGCCTAAAGATCAAATAAAGAATCTCACTGCATCATTTCCTATGTCCACTCATGCCATAAAGAAAGCCAATCTCCTCCCAGTAGGAGAGAGTGGGGCAACTTGTGCCACGAAGCAAGTTGAGCCACCCCCTCTAAATGCCGAGACTTTTCAGCTGACAACTAGCGCCATCTGTGGATAGGTGATGAGTCATCTTACTATCTCATTCATTGAAGACCTCTGCCAGAAGCAAGAAGGTTGTGAAGAAGCACAAAAGGTAATTTTGCAAGCCAAAAGTGAAAATTCAGCAAACTAATAAGTCGTCTTCGCATACCCTTGCCGCAGGGAGTAGTGGAAAGACAACTGAATCACAAACTACCTTTGATATAAGTTGTTGTATTCCAAATGACAAAAATCTGTCCAACAAGTGCCTGTGAAACCAAAACCAGAGCACTAAAATAGGTCACAGTGGGGCAAATTGTGCCAGCCTATGAGGGGTAAGTCTAGCTGACCCCTTCTGATACGGTATTATTCCTTTACCAAAAGTTGTGTCGAAGAGAGCTAACAACAACACAAGAAAGAGGGGAAGAACTGCAATTCTTACAAATACCCCAAATCGTGACGAGATTGCTGCAAAGAAGTCCAAAAATGCTGTTAAAGGCGATCAAGCGAAACGTGATCTGTTTTCAAGTAATCAGAATCACGACGAAAGTGATTCAGATTCAATATCGGAAACGGACTCTGAAATGAGCTTTGAATCTGACAGCGGTGAAAGCGAAACATCCGCAGATGACCTGGAAAATACTTTCGACACCTTTTGAGGACTTTCAAAAAGAACTATTAACAAAAGGAAAAGGGCACTCTATTAAATCAGTAATTGAAAAAGAGCACAAAACAGTAAGTGCATTGTGGATACAAATTCATGACTTGTGTAATGAGTTACTTACTCGCGAGACAAGGAGCCCACCGCCGCATAATCACGAAACTGTTTTCAGAGACTGAACAACTCATGAGCGATATGGACTATGACGGTGTAAAAACAAACCTTGATCTGATAACACAAAAATGGACTTAATAGCAACTCTAGACAATAGCGTCATTGACTTCGTAGAGGGTGACGACATCGAACATACAATCGAGGAATTGGACAATTATAACACAGGCGCTTATAAACAACGGGCAAAAATTATTCAATTCCTCGAGCAGACCTCTTCTACAACAGGTAAAAATGACAAATCTACCAAAACTACAGCTACCGAAATTTGGTGGTGATATTAAAAACTGGTCTGAGTGATGATGAGGACTCGCCACCATCACCATCACCACCACCTATGCGTGCTCTCTCTCCAGATGTTGATAACTTTCAGAGTCCCACATTTACTGAACTGAGTCCAGTCGTCTTGCCTCCAGAGCATGCAAATGGTAAGAAAGTTAGTTCTTTTCTCTAAAACAACCCTGATCTTTGTAAATAATCGTATCCATCTAGACGTAATTGGCGTAGAAATGTCACATTTGTCCGTTCGTTGCCACTTATCAAAACTTATTTGAGAGACTTGATCACTTGGCTTAAACCACAGCTTTGGCAAGTCTAAGTTTTGCATTGCTTACATTTACTGTATTTCAATGCTTTGCTGGACTGTTTTGTAAGTTTTATATTTGTTGCAGTTAATTCAAAAGGTCACCCCACCGTAGGTGGCAAGGTGCCACGACAAAACCCGTGGCGTGCGCCAGCTTGTTCAAGTTGTGATCAGCTTCGAGAACAAAAAGCTGAAGGAAGAAGTTGCGCGCCTGCAATGTAGTGCGAAAGGTGAAAATGTACATTTAGGCAACTAAAAAATTACAAAAGTGATTGTGACGTTATAGTTGTACTTGTTACACCAGACTTAAGTTATGGTTTTGTAGTTCATAAAGAACTAAACTGTTTGTCATCTTGATCATTTATTAATTGCTTTTGTGTTAGCTTTGACAGTGAGTGGTACGTACATTTGCTATATATTTTTCAATGATTTGTTTTAGAACAAGCTTGTACTTCATCATGGGCACTGCCACCTGCTGGCTTCATGAATGAAGACGAAGCTATTTGCTTCCATGTAAGTATAAAGGAGTGCAGAAAATTTCTCCAATTTATTCTCAATGTATGGTGACATTCATTGATTGAGCACTTTTGCTTATATGGTAACCAAACAGTGCAAGCAATTTTAATGCATTCCCATGTATAATTCAAGAAGAATTGTCCAACTAAGGGCAATGAAACTGCAAACAATTTGGTGTTCTTACATTAATATACAAACTTGTATACGTAACATAAACAACAATTATTTCAGATGACTCCAATCGGCCAGGGTGCATACTTGCACCAGGATCAGGTGGCCTGTCTGAAAAACGTCAGCCATAGTGGGCCGTCAATGGGACGGAAGATGCAGTCAATGCTCTTCCCAAACGCGTCATCAAGAGAAGACATTGACAGCAACCTCCTGCAGATAGCAGTTAGTGAGTATAGCTGTTATGATTGACATGCAACTATTTTATCTTGCTGCTTTAACTATTCTTAACTTTACTACTAAGCATAGTTGATTTTCAATTTACCACTGGTCAGTCAAAGAAGTGCAACATTTTTAAATCCTTGACATGCCCTTCCAAAGGACATCTTGGTGACTGTTAAATAACTTGAACATTATCTTTATTAATATCACGATGCTTTAACTTTCATATGATAGAACATAAGCATGAAACATTGCATCGTGCTCATAGTCTGTAATTTGTTACATTTTATTGTCTCGTGTTGAGGAACGTTTTGTATGCACAATTATTAATCGAGCACTGAGCATAAGCAATGCTGTAGTTGTTGTTGACCTATTGTACATGTGAAGACTTCCCGTTTTCAGACTGGATAATGGCAAATAAACTGGATTCGTCCACCAGAGGCGCAGTGAATGCCAGTGTAACTTGGGCCATTTCATCGAAAAAGTGCTATAAGAAAAAGAAGCTTCTTGGATGTTGACTTGTGAAATATTAAGAGTTCCATCGCAAAATCAAATATCCACCAAATTTCAAATGTTAGAACAACTTAATACCTAAAATTTCAGATAGACGCTCTCTATGACTGGAGTGTCAAGTCATTTTTCAGTCATGACTGAACAGACGCTGTAAATGTGACTGAAAGGTGACTGAATCGTGACTGAATGTTGACTGGTCTAGGGTAAGGGATGGCCACCTAACACCCGAATAGAAGTCGTTCAACTATAAGCAAACGTGCTACCAGAGTGGACATTGAACGATGCTTTGGTTGTGTTCAAGGAAAGTTTAGGAAACTAAAGTTTCTTGACATGAAAAAAGCAGAGGACATGTCTGGAGTCATTGTTGCCTGTTATGTACTCCATAATCTCATCATTAATGAGGACGTGGAATAAGACAATGAGGAAGTTTATGTTTGACATCAACCTGCTGATGCTAACCCAGAATTAAGAGCAGTCACCAAGAGAAAAGGGGTTGATTTGCTTTAGGAATGTGGCTGAACAATTTGTATGAAATCGAACTAGAGATCCTGCATGCCTTCCATGATTACACGCCATCTGCAACTGCGACCTCGTCTGCATTCCCTGCGTATACATAACGCCATAAACTACCACCAAAGTCATGTTTCTACTGTGCCGACAATTCCCACAGGACTATTTTACTTTGACACAATAATTCATTACATAAGCCATGGCTAGGTTGGTTTGGCTGCAACATGACAGAAGAGTTTGTGTAAGCATCGATTGATATATGACAAACCCACTAGGGGGCGTCTCGATTGGTCACTTCAGTTGAGACACATGTGAGCACGCAATAGTTAGACAGGTAGGACATATGCCCGTTAAAACAGTTTCGGTCTGTGAACTCGAAGGGGCCTGTGGTACCGCTGATCATTAAGATGTAATGGAGATGCCTTGTTGTGTAGTAACTATTGAAAGGTGTCTATTTCTAGTAATAGTAATCCGTAACAGTTTAGGATGGATGATTGTAAACAGTTACTTGTTTGATAGTTTACCTTATGTATAATACAACTTACAAAGAATCTTCATGGCTCAGTTTTAGTGTACGATAAAGAGACCATGATTGGTAAAAGCACTGTGGGTATAAACCATATGAAAACTGGTTAAATTCCAGGTATGGATGAAATCTTGTTAGAGTTTTTAAATACAGCACCCTTTTTGGACAATCACTCCACTGTTGCTGTTCTATCGTATTTTGAAAGAGAGGTATTTGTTAATGTTTATGTTAGAATCCCCGCACCTGACTGCAGCTAATGGGATGGGTGCAGTGTGTGGGTTGATGACTCTAGGAGACATGGCTTATTATGTAATGTTACTCATAGGGTACCAGATAAATTCTGAATGTCAAGGGATTTTACAGCAGTTCAGAACAGAGATGTAAACGAGTTAAGACGTATTGTAGCAGTTGAAAGTTAGTAGTGAAGCAGTTTATGAAGTTGAAACCAAATAGAATGTAGCAGGACTTTGATTCCACCACAGAAGTAAGCAGTTATTTACTATAATTCGTGTTATTATGTATTTGCATTTTTAAAGTAAAATAAGGTTTATTTAGAATTATTGTCAAATAGAAAACTCAGAAATATATTTGACTATTATGAAAAATAGAATGAAGAAGAAATAACGAAAGTTTAACCCAGCGCCAAACATGCGCATCCTACATACGCAGCTTGTTTAATGAAGCCTTGAAATTACGGTATCCTACAGACACCTTAATGCGCTACAAACTGCCCCTACGGTGAACCGACTATCGCCTGAGGAACAGCAAGCTATAAGATATGTTGCTGGTGCAATGTGTAGTAAGCTGCTACAGCGTGTGTCTTATTTGAAGTCCAGGAAACACTCAACATATGTAGGATGCATCCAAAATCTCACAGGGGAAGGTACCAGGGAGGATTCTTGGACTGTTCTTCATTTCACATGAACTGTATCTGTTTGCCAAAGAGCTAGAGAACGTTGTCCCTAGTGAAGTGTTCAATGACAGTACCATTGTAAACTACCATGGGGAAGATGTACGGATGGGTTTGATGGATTCCTTTCAGTCGTCCAACCCTTCTTGATCTTTGGGACCAGGTAACTCCTGGATTTTCACAAGCAATTAAACTGGATGTGCTGTTCATGTTTGTGAAACTTTACTTAACAATAAGGGGGTTTTCCTTTCAAAAGAAGATAGTAAGCTTGTTTGAAGAGAAGCAGTATTGCAATGTTAAGGGGCAGAAAGGATTGTGCAAATCATTGAAAGCTATGAACCAACTTTTATCATCATAGAAGATGCGCAATGTACAAATGACTTCCTTTAACTTGTCACCTTTGAGACTGCAAAAAACAATGACTTGGCCAAGTAAATATTTACAAAACAGTAAGTTCATTGTGGATACAAATTCATGACTTGTGTAATAAGTTAAGCTAGGTCACTTGTACTGTTCAAAAACGTTGTGAATATTGTTTATGCTAAGAATCACTCTATAATAATTCCGAACAGTGGAGCCTAACAAAAACTGAAACCATAACCAGCTTCGAGGCCTGGCGACTAAATTTCCTGGCGACAAAATTTACTTTAAATTTTGTCCCTCGATGCCAATTTTGTGCCGTTCCTGGCAGAAAAATTCACCTGAGAAAAGAAGAATCACCCCATCAGAGGCTTCACGGACGACCCGCCCGGAGCCACAAACCTGTCAAGAATGACTTCTTGACATTTTATCTATTCTGAGAATTGTGCCTTATTTGGGCCCACCTACATGTTTAATACTATTGGTTAGTTTAACTCCTCCT
Source organism: Phoronis australis (assembly GCA_002633005.1). Lineage (NCBI taxonomy): Eukaryota > Metazoa > Phoronida > Phoronidae > Phoronis > Phoronis australis. The sequence continues at coordinate 1,056,525 of NMRA01000052.1, forward strand.
ACTCATACCACGTGATTACAACACGTGGCTGTATAACTGTATTATTATATTGTAGTTTCAGTGCAAATAAAATCAGTTGTTCTTTTAACCCTACACAAACCAGTTATCACTTTTGCTCTCCCACCTCATTCCACACAATTTTCTGGTGCCGAAACCTAATCAATGTAATGGAATCTATGACAGCGCAACAGAAACTTACTCACGAGACGAGGAGCCCACCGCGGCATAATCACGAAACTGTTTTCAGAGACTGAACAACTCATGAGCGATATGGACTATGACGGTGTAAAAACGAACCTTGATCTCATAACACAAAAAATGGACTTAATAGCAACTCTGGACAATAGCGTCATTGACTTCGTAGAGGGTGACGACTTCGAACATACAATCGAGGAATTGGACAGGTCAATTATAACACGGACGCCTATAAACAACAGGCAAAAATTATTCTATTCCTCGAGCAGGCCTCTTCTACAACAGGTAAAAATGACAAATCTACCAAAACTACAGCTACCGAAATTTGGTGGTGAGATTAAAAACTGGACTGAGTGATGATGATGACTCGCCACCATCACCATCACCTATGCGTGCTCTGTCTCCAGATGTTAGTCCCACATTTACTGAACTGAGTCTAGTCGTGTTGTCTTCAGAGCATGCAAATGGTAATAAAGTTAGTTCTTTTCTCTAAAACAACCCTGATCTTTGTAAATAATCGTATCTATCTAGACGTAATTGGCATAGAAATGTCACATTTTTCCGTTCCTTGCCTCTTATCAAAACTTATTGGTGAGACTTGATCACTTGGCTTAAACCACAGCTTTGGCATGTCTAAGTTTTGCATTGCTTACATTTACTGTATTTCAATGTTTTGCTGGACTGTTTTGTAAGTTGTATATTTGTTGTAGTTAATTCAAAAGGTCACCCCACCGTAGGTGACAAGGTGCCACGACAAAACCCGTGGCGTGCGCCAGCTTGTTCAAGTTGTGGTCAGCTTCGCGCAGAGAACAAAAAGCTAAAGGAAGAAGTTGCGCGCCTGCAACGTAGTGCTAAAGGTGAAAATGTACATTTAGACAACTAAAAAATTATAAATTTAAAAGTGATTGTGACATTATAGTTGTACTTGTTACACCAGATTTAAGTTGTGGTTTTGTAGTTCATAAAGAACTAAACTGTTTGTGATCTTGATCATTTATTAATTGCTTTTGTGTTAGCTTTGACAGTGAGTGGTACGTACATTTGCTATATTTTTCAATGATTTGTTTTAGAACAAGCTTGTACTTCATCACGGGCACTGCCACCTGCTGGCTTCGTGAATGAAGACGAAGCTATTTGCTTCCATGTAATTATAAAGGAGTGCAGAAAATTTCTCCAAATTATTCTCATTGTATGGTGACATTCATTGATTGAGCACTTTTGCTTATATGGTAACCAAACAGTGCAAGCAATTTCAATGCATTCCCATGTATAATTCAAGAAGAATTGTTCAACTAAGGGCAATGAAACTGCAAACAATTTGGTGTTCTTACATTAATATACAAACTTGTATACGTAACATAAATAACAATTATTTCAGATGACTCCAATGGGCCAGGATGCATACTTGCACCAGGATCAGGTGGCGTGTCTGCAAAACGTCAGCCATAGTGGGCCGTCAATGGGACGGAAGATGCTGTCAATACTCTTTCCCAAACGCGTCATCAAGGGAAGACATTGACAGCAACCTCCTGTGTAGTAGTATCGTGTAGTGATTCTCTCTCACTAGCCAAGTAGAATACATGTGTTATATGTCAGACTCCAGTCGTCGTTTTATATACGCTTATAACGGCCAGCTATTACTACATGGTGGCAGCGGTAAACCTGTACGCCTTTCAACATCCGTGCATCGACCTGCAACCTGAACTAACGTCCAGAAAGTCACCAACCTGCGGACATTCTTCTTTCGGACTGAACATTCTGCTGACCTCGCCGAGAGACATTGTTCTGCAGTCAGACGGCACTCGCTCGCTCAACTGACATAACTGCGACGAGATCAACAAAACCGTAAGCAAAAACAGTGCATAATTGTCTTACGGACATACTGTCCACGGATAGAACGCGGTGATCGCCATTAGCCGCGCCATACTCGTGTGTATTTACTTGTGACCTATTTTACCTTCTCACGGCGGACTAACACTGTCTTGTGCCGTAGTAAAGTGTTCCGCCTAACTCGCCTCGCTGCTGTATAGGAACTCCTTTCCTGGTGAAAATTAGTTTCGCCTAACTAGTGGACACCTACAGTAAATTCCAAAATGGCCGCCCATTTCCCAATTATGCGGTGGGACGGCGATGATCTGAGCGAAAACCTACTGCTATTTAAGCAGAAAATGACTCTCTATCTCGAAGATGAGGCAATTGAAGATGAAGTTAAGCAGGCTAAGAAAATCTGCCGTGGTATTGGTGATGAATGGCTTAAGCACCTGAATGTCAGTGGGCTCAGCGATGCAGACAAGAAAGACCCCAACCAGCTGTGGACACTTTTCGAGTCTCAACTCAAAGTGAGCGTCAATTTTTGGATACACAGACTGCACCCCATGCAATTACGGCAAAAATCACAAGAAAGCCTAGATGATTTCGTCACCGGAGCACGCACTGTGGCCCTCAAATGTGATTTTGGTGACGACGAGCTTAGTGAGTATAGTTTTCACAATTGACATACAACTATTTTATCTTGCAGCTTTAACCATTCTTACCTTTACTACTAAGCATAGTTGATTTTCAATTTACCACTGGTCAGTCAAAGAAGTGCAACATTTTTTAAATCCTTGACATGCCCTTCCAAAGGACATCTTAGTGACTGTTAAATAACCTGAACATTATCTTATTAATATCACGATCCTATAACTTTCATGTGATAGAATATAAGCATGAAACTTTGCATTGTGCTTATAGTCTGTAATTTGTTACATTTTATTGTCTCGTGTTGAGGCACGTTTTGTATGCATAATTATTAATCGAGCACTGAGCATAAGCAATGCTGTAGTTGTTGTTGACCTATTGTACATGTGAAGACTACCCATTTTCAGACTGGATAATGGCAAATAAACTGGATTCGTCCACCCGAGGCGCAGTGAATGCAAGTATAACTCGGGCCATTTCATCGAAAAAGTGCTATCAGAAAAAGAAGCTTCTTGGATGTTGACTTGTGAAATATTAAAATGGTTCCTGTTCAGTATTTTGCTGTATTCTCATAATATTCTGCGTTGAACCATAATTGTCTCGCACATTTCACAAGTGTTTTAAACATCCCTTAAAAAAATTTATCTCCAAAACAAATGATTCAGTTCTTACTTGATATTTCCATTGGTTAATTTTTCAATTTTAACTAATTTGCTATGTTCACAGAAATAAAATAGATTCGTACTACTTGTGAACAATTCTATCAATTTCTTATAAGTGTTCCCTCGTTTCAAGTTGTAAACACTGAGAAAGGGCAAGAACCGATACCTTAGCTTTTTTAAACAAATATACCAACTCTTAACTGTCATTATTGTTTTATCGTTTAAGAGTAGACTACCGATAAGTCGGAATGTCTTGGACATTTTCCTATGAAACAGTTGATAACATACACTCCTTGAAGTCAAATACATTTGTCGGATGAAGTTGTGTAGTCCAATCGAATTCACCTTATTCATTTTCAGTTGGTAATGGCAGCATTCCTTTAAAAGATGTGTACGTACACTTTAACATGTAACTTATCGCATTCTGTTTTACATGATGCTCTATTTTAATTTTCAGAAAATCATAGATGAGGATACTCCTGTTGAGACCGGCTATGTTCGACTGGTGGAGGATCACCCAGTCATCGTTCCAACAACAAAACCAATTTTCATTAGCAACAGAAAAAGCTATCGCCTTAAGATGATGATGAATGGATTCTACCAGTCGTCAGAAGTTGTTGGGTTGACTGGTAGTCAACTGGCCTCCACAACTTTAGGCCAAGCGTTGAAAGGTACATATTTTTCTCTAAATTTTTTCAACAAAAAATTAACAATGAACTTCATCTGAAATATGAAAATATTGAAAACAGAACAACTCAACTGGTTTCCTTATTTCTTTCACCAATTCCATTGCTTTAACAAACATCTTTTGGCTAAGATGGCACAATTAGACTATTGAAATTGATGTAGGTTTCATCTTCAATGACCTATTGTTTTTTTCTTTTCAGCCTACATTCAACCTCAGCAGCAAAGACTTTATTTTTGCTCTGAATATCAAAATTGGCACCATGACCAGAGCATTGAAACACATTCAAAAATAAGTTCTGATCAGAGTAGTTATGTAGTGGTGTTAAACTATATTGTCAAAGTACAGTACATTGCAAGTTGTAATTATATCGGATGTTTGAAGTGTTTAGTTTTAAGTTTATTATTATATGATTCTATGTCATAGGCAAAAAGCTTTACAAATTCTCTTGTCATCTGTTGGTTCACTTTGTAAAACTGATGTCCGCAGCTGGGAGTGGGAGGGCCCGCTATTAACTAGACGGGGTGCTGATTTGTATATTTTTGTGTAAGAAGAGAAATTTTCGTCTATGACAAAGAATTCTATAATGATTAACACTAGACTGATGTAAATTTTAGGACATGTTTAGTTAATCATGGCATACTTCGGAAAATTCTGGCTTAACCGATTCGAACTCACACGGAGTCTACTGTAGGTGTACTTTGTTGCCTGTGATCTTTTTAAATACTGTGAAAGTAGTTCTGTATTATCTTCCAGTTGTAATTCCATTATTTGTACATGTAATTAAGTGGCTCTTGGGAACATAAAAATGTGAAATTCATTGCTGGTTTTTATTAAAACTGCTTCCCACGTTTTAATTTTTTTAATGCCAACTTGTAAGGTTAAATTATTAATTTGACGACATAAAAATATAGGCACTGTGTTCACAGCAATTTTCAGCAGTCAGTGAAAGCACTGTATGTATTCGCAGTTATGTTTGTGGCAAGTTCCGGGTAGTCCCTGTAAGATTAAATGGATGTTCGCAGCAAGTTCGTGGCAGGCCATATAAGGTTACATAGAAGTTCACGGCAGTCCATGTAAGGTTGCATGGATGTTCGCAGCAAGTTCGTGGCAGGCCACGGAAAAACGCAATGGCAAATGCACGGACAATGTGAGGTATATAACGCGGACGCTGAAAACTGGAAACACTATGTGGAGAGGCTGAACTTTTATTTCGTAGCAAACGACGTGAAATCTGATGAGAAAAAGAGGGAAATTTTTCTATGTGTGGCTCAGCCACTTACCAAACCATACGGGATCTGATACAACCAGTAAAACCCAGAGATATTCAAGAGATTTACGACAATGAAACCTACATCACGGAAGTGCAATTATCCACAGGACAATACCTTCCGTCTCCATCCACAACCGCCGCACCTAAGACTTCATCGCCGACAGCACATTTACGGAAACTGGAACTCCTTAAATTCTAGGGCGATTGCCTGGAATTCCTTGGTTTTTGGACATGTATATTGCTGCCGTCCACAACAATCCACACCTAACGGATGTTCAGAAATTTCAGTACTTACACTCGTCTTTAAAGGGTGCAGCAAAAGAAATTATCAACGGCCTGCTTTAACGGTTCCGTCTCATCCCGGACACTTTCGACAATTTTTTGACTCCCTGGAAGTGCTGCTAAGGACACTTTACACCATCGACCCAACGGACATCAAGGACCTGCTCGTTCTGATCATTCTGGACAAACTTCCAGCTGACTTCCAAAAGAGCATTGCTCACCAAAACCACAGCGACATGCACATGCCTGTCGCCACTCTTCGTGACTTCTTAAAGACAGAAGTTAAGATTCTAGACGCTGGCTGTGGATCCACCGACAGCCCTATCGCGACATGTACCAGTCCTCCACAGCGGCATTTCAAACTAGTGCCCGACATTACTAGAGCAGCAAATCATGTAAGTTATGCTTTTACTGTTCGAGGGTCCACATTTCCACTCACTGCCCAGCCCACGTATCTTACGATTCTCGCTTAACTCTTTCACTGCCACTGTCGCATTTCTGCGACTTCCAGGTAGACTGCCAATGTCGGATTTATGTGACTTGAGTACACACATACTTAAAACCTATTTTTAGCTTTCTTTCAGGGGAGTTAATGTCGTTAAATTGACATCATTCGACCACTTTACGTTAGTGTCGTCTGCGGATCAAAAATTTGTTGACTTCGGAGTTTTTTTGAAAGAAATTGGGAGTACTTTTGTTGTTTTGTTTGACGTTCAGAGCGGGAGAAATGGCTAACAGGCTTTCACTTGGCTATAATTTAAAAAGAATAGCTAAATATTCTGATTCAGAATCGGATGTTGACTTGTATGACGGGGTACGTTTGTGTTAGCAAATAAATTCTACTTCCGTGCTAGCCTTCGATACCTGATTTTCAATGGTATTTTCAGCTAGAATCCTGCATCATGGGTTATGAACAGATACTCCTATTACAAATATTAAGAAAAATTTGAAAGGCTATTTACACGACCCTCGTCTTTCACTCTAGGAAGACACTCTTGCACTGCCCAAAGATATATGTCGCGGTGTTGATGATCAAAGTGATGATGGGAACATGTCAGTAGATTCTGTTCCTGTATCTGTTGATAATACAGAAAATCAGCAGTCGGTGCCTATGGTGAGAGCTTCTTCATCTGTACACAGATGTAGGCGAGTTACATCTTTATCGCGTGGGTGTTGGCGTGGCACAACAACATCAGCCTCCATAAGAATTCACCTGGAGACCTGTAGATTTTAGTGATGATTTCGATTTGCAATGGCTTGGAGAACCTCGTAGATCAGGAGTCACGTCAGGATTCGAACCCGTTAATTATTTCAAGTACTTTTTTCCAGTTTTCGATATCGTGACTGTTCACACAAACATATATGCCAACCAGTATTTGCGTGATCGTGAGCTACCAGTTGACTCGCGGTTTAGAAAATAGACGGCACCATCAATAAAGGAAATGCAAGCTTATGTTGCTTTGCAGATTGCAATGGGTTTAAACTCAAAGCCTGATTTAGCTGACTACTGGGGTTCGTACTGGTTGACAACAACTAGATTCCACGAGGTGATGCCAAGGAATCGATACCAGTTGTTGAATGCATTTCTTCATTTCAATAATAACAACTTGCGCGGACCAAGGGTCAAGATGGCTATGATCCCATGTTCAAGATACGCCCTTTGATCAGTGTTACAGATGAAAGGTACCTCACTGTATATTCCCCTCAAAAAGAACTGTATGTAGATGAATCGATAATTAAATTCAAGGGCCGTATTTTTTCAGGCAGTATCTACCTGCCAAGCCAACTAAGTGGGGGATCAAAACTTTCGCTCTCTGTGAAAGTAACTCTGGTTATGCCTTGGGATTTGTCATTTACACTGGCAAAACAACATTCCAAGTTGATGACATTTCAGACTTAGGCAAAACAGAGCAAGTTTGTATGACAATGCTCAGAGGATTTGAGAATGATGGTTACCATGTTTATGTTGACAACTTTTATTCGTCGCCCAGACTTTTTCCAGAGCCAAAAGCACACGGTATTGGAGCATGTGACATCGTCAAGGATAACAGTAAGTACATGCCCGAGAGCTTCATCACACAGTCCTGCCACTGAATAAAGGTGATGACCCTGTTATGTGTTGTTCGAATATGATCACGTGTGTGATGATGGACACGAAACGTGTTCATTTTCTGAGCACTATTCACAGTGACTGTTGGTGTTAAGCTTTGTATTAGCCGCCAGGCGTCTCTGGTGTTTAACCTCTCCCCACTGGCTGGAGGAGCGTTCCAGAGCATCCATGTTGGTGGACTGTTGACGTTTATTGTGCTGGCAAATATAATCACTTGTTAGGGACATTTGTGTTGTCTTTGAGCAAACTAACAAATGGTAGCAGATTCATAAAGATCTTCAGGTACAGGTGAATAGCATTCAGAATGTCAATGCGTATTAACCCACCGGAATTTAGCGGGACGAAGTCCTATGAGCGTTACAAACAAGAACTCTTAGCAAAACTGTAAGAGATAGAAAAGCTGACGGAGGTCAGAGGAATGTCGTCCGTCCTGTTATGTGTGATGCATACAATAACCACATGAATGGTGTTGATGTTGTCGATCAAAAGTTAGGATCCTATAATTATCCCCATAAATGTGCGAAGTGGTATATGACCATTTTCCACCGGTAAGTAGCGTTAGTAAATGCCTACATTGTTTAATGCAAATCATTGCATGAAGGTGAAAGGCCGTTGGATGTTGTGCCGTTTCGTGAGAAAGTAATCGATGGGTTACTCCAAGGCTGGGATTTGTCAGTCAGTAAGCGCGGTAGGCCCTCCATCACTGAGAAGCCTGACAGGTTGATTGGTCGTCATTTAGCTGCTCGCTATGCAGATGTCAACACAGACCCGAATGTACTGTGTGCAGTGACAGGCTTACAAAGAGACTGCAGACAAGTTTTTATTGCATAGTCGTATCATTTTACATTCAGAGGCTAGTTGGGGTTTCTGGGTTTGTGCCTTGTCCTTGGTACTAAAAGTGATCAACTTGTCTTTGAAGTAGTTTCAGTTAAGTAGTATACTGGCCATAAACTACATTATAGTCTGTGGTACTTATTTGTTGATACTATAGACAGAAACTGTTGGTCACAACATTAAAGGCACGTTACATAATCATTGGAGGTTGTACAGTCTGTCTTATATAACAAGGCATCTGAGCTGGTGTGCCTGCTTGACTGTGTTGTTTTTTTTTGGTAGCAGATCAGCTGATTTGAAATTAATGATATTGACTTCTTGTTATATACAAGCATAACTAAGGACTCAATTTTTTACTCTGTGTGCCTGTTTACAGGAGAGTAATAATTTTGGATTCAAACTTGATATAGAAGACCAGGTTCTCTTAGTTTTGATGTGACTCAAACTTAATTTATTATGTGATGGACCTTTGCCGGAGATTTTGGGTTTGAAAAACTATGACGTGCAGAGTTTTCAATTCTTGGTTACCAATTTTAGCAGATAAATTAAAAGATCTGGTGTGTTGGCTTCAACGAGAGACCATGCAGTCAAGTATGCCATTAAAGAAAATTATCTAAACACAACATGCATAATTAACTGCACATGCAGAAACGACCATCCAATCTCAGAGGTAGGGGTGAAACCTATAGCCAGTACAAATCGCACAATACTGCAAAGTATATGGTGCAATTGCACCAAATGGGTACACCATGTACATATCTAAAGCATTTGGGGGAAGGTATAGTGACAAATACATTGTAGATTGGAATACCTTCAACCCAATGATGAAGTTATGGCAGCAGAGGTTTTAATATTGATGACCTACTGTTTCCAAGACGAGTTAAGTTTAACATACCAGCTTTCACCAAAGGTAAATCACCGCTTACATCAAAAAGATCTGACAAAGTAACAGCGCATAGCCATAGTAAGATAGCCATAGTAAGATAGCCATAGTAAGATAGCCATAGTAAGATAGCCATAGTAAGATAGCCATAGTAAGATAGCCATAGTAAGATAGCCATAGTAAGATAGCCATAGTAAGATAGCCATAGTAAGATAGCCATAGTAAGAATCTATGTGGAGTGAGCAATACGAAGACTTTAAGTTTTCAAAATTTTGAGAACCATTATTCTAGCGTCAAGCACAAAATCAGTGGATAACTGCTTTTTTGCTTGTCAAATTTTTTCACACCCGTGTAATCTTAAACATTTTAATTGCCTTCGGGCAGTCAATTCAATACCATTTTTAAGTGTGAAAGAAGCTAACTAAAGCAAAACAGTTTTAGCAGTATGAACTTTTGACACACTGAGAGACGGGTTCAGAATAATGGGAGGGGAACCCAAAATTCATGAGCAATGATGGATCTAGTATGCTTAAATGGCACGTTGTAGACAGGGTAACTGCATTCACGAAAAGTGTGCCAAGCACATAACGTTATATTGTCGTGATGGACTGTCCAGCAGTATGAGGCAGGCTAGTCCGGACAGTCAGAAACCGCAGGTCTTTCCGCTTGATTACCGTTTATAGCACTTTAATCAGACTGTGTTAAGATAAAAGCTGCCGTTTGATTTCATTTTTCACACTTTTTGTAGATGGAAACAGAGTCCATATTTGAATTTCTAATAAAAATTGAGTAAAGACCATTTTCTCCCACAAAAATCTGTGTAGTTTTGTGGGAGATTGTTATTCGGATCAGCTAATTTGCTTGTCTATCCAGTATTACTACACGCCTCCGTGTTTGTAAAAGAGATATTTTTGATATGTCTTAAACTGACAATCAAAAAAGTTGCACATTAAAGTCTGTGGGAAAATTAAATTGATTAAATTTTGAACTTGAGCAAAAACAATAAATGCTATGATTTGTTTTGTAACTCGACGACGTTCTATTTCGCGCAATGGGCCGAGTGCTTAGCTTCCAGCGCTCATCATGAGTTATATGTATCAGGTTTTTTCTACAAGCATTGACCATTTTAAAATGAGAGTTGGAAACAAAGTACAAGCAGTGGACCAGAACGGCCACTGCAGTGATGGTAAGATGGAGCACATTTACGAAGATAGAGTGAGTGTGTCATTTCGAGGGTGGTCGTCGGAGTTCGACCAGTCAGTGGGTTATGAAGAGGTGCGGGAACAACTAGGACCTGTCGAAAGTGCGTCAGTGCCCATGTTGCAGTGTGAACAGAACAACTGCTTACCTCTGCAAGGGACATTTAGTGACTGTTGTGGCTGCATTGAAGTAAGAGCACACAATGACCTAGCTTTAGGCACTGTGTCAGACTGACTGGGCAATAGTTTCATTGTTTTCAGGACATGTTTGATCCTGTCACTCTGATTGTCACGTAGGGTTTAGATAAAATGTTTAAAATGACACCCAACAGCTGCCAGCTCTAGTCCAGTTATGAAAGGTTTACTGTGTACGCTCAAGTTTCCACCAATATCAAGAACACAATGCTTCTCCCTGAGTTTGTTTTCAAAGGAAAAGGTTGCGAGCACATGTAAACCTCCAGATGCTGTTAACATTCACTGCTCACCAAAAGGCTCCTGCAGACAAGACACCATGCTGTAGACTATTGCTAAGTTACCAAACAAACACAACTTGTTTTCCACAAAAAGCTACGATTAATATATTTTAGATGACTACTTAGTCAACACAACTGCAGTCTGCAGAGCACTATTTGAAAAGAGGTACATTTTGGTTGAGTCACGTGACGTACAAGTTAATGACACCCATATTCACCACAACTCAAATCTGCATATCGAGAAATGGAAGCTATCCACATGTTGGATCTTTTGAAGGAGAATCAACACAAAGTGCTTTCTCTCACCTGTGATGACATCATACGAATGGTCATTGAGAGCTAGTCATGCTACTGACAAACCTACGTTAATTGTACGTAGTACATTGTGCTTCAGGTGTGTACTGTTTGATTGAGTACACCGAAGATGGTGTGTTAGAGGTAATGACCTTTGATGAGCTGTCGCCATCAGACATTGCTCCCTTAGATATATTTTGTCGCGTGGAAGATATAGAAGTTGGCAGCAAGGTCATTGCCACGTATGTCATGGATGGCTATGAAGCCATGGTCCTGAGTATATCTGGTAAGACTATAAAACTTTTATTGCTGGTTTGACATGACATAGTTGTACATACACTCTAAAAATGTTTCTATGTGTTCCGAAATTATAAAAGCGAAACTTGAATCTGAAGCATTAGATTTTAATGTAAAGTAAAACACTTGATTATTAATTGTTAATTATGATTTATGTATCACTTTTCGTGTAGAGGACAGAACAACACTGGTGGCAGAAATGAAGAGAAGAAAAAAGACACTGCCTACAGGAAAGACGGCCACTGAGAAGGTTGTAAAAGAGCCCAAAAAGAAAGTGGCAAAAATGCCAACGGAGCAGGTATATATATCGCACTACAAGCAAATCTTGCCTCACATGGATCCAAATGGACCGACAACCTGTCAGTTAATAAAAACATTCCATTAACTGCTTTGCATGGACGTTGGCTTCCATCCATACACAGGTCAAGTTTTGTTTTAGCTATTTTTCTGCTTATATTAAAACAAGACCATGATAGCGTGCAGTTCAAAGGAGTGGTCAGCGCAAGTCACTCATTAAAAAAGTACTCTGTGGTTGGCGAAATTTAAGGACATGGTGTAGATGCAAAATTCAAGTGCATTGCAGGGGCAAAGGGCGTTTGCAAGCATGTTGCTGCCCTCTTATTTAGACTCCTTGAATGCAAGGAAAGTGGGTTGCCAACTATTCCTGAGCACATTGCGTGCATGTCCCAGGAGCGAGCATGGGGTCTAAGGAAGAGTTCTGTCAAGGTGTCTGAAAAATTCTCAGACTTGGTATTTGTGAACTATGTGGATGGAAAGGACTCGGAAAAATCAATAGCAAATTCAAGAAAAAGAAAAGATTATAATTGCCTTGCTTCAAGTAAACAGTTCTTACCAACAGCTCGACTTCAGGAACAGGGAAGAAATTTAGAACCATATCAGCCAGTGTGGACCACATTGCTAGACCGAGTAAGTGTGTCACCTAACAACAGTTTGAGGCCTCATTACATTATGCTGAAAAAATGTGTTGCAGCTTTACTAATGTTTGGTTATCATTCACTTATTGCCCTATATATTCTAATGTTGTGTGTTCTCTTACTTTGAGGAGGTAATTTGACTGACAAGCATGAGGCATATGTTTGTCACCTTGACGACGATGACCAGTATGAAGCAGAGGCACAGTGGCTGGAAATGATGCACAGAGTATTGGTAGACCATGAAATACGAGTGTTACAGCTGTGCAGCTTTAAGGAGGAAAACAACGAGACAACCGAGCCAACCGATGGGATGACGGAGACTGGGGCGACAGCAGCGACTGTGATAAGAGATACAGCAGCGACCGAAGTGATGGCAACGACCGGAGAGATGCCAGCGACAGATGCAAGCAGTGTAAAAATTGTGACTGACAATGATAAACACTCAGTGTTTAAGTTGGAAAAGCATCGACTCCCGAAGTTTGGAGGTGATGTACGCGATTATTTAAGCTTTAAGGATGATTTCCAGTACATGGTTGGAAACAGGCATAGCAAGAGGGATAGTATAGCAGTATTAAGGAATACCTTGGAAGGTAAGCCTCTTGATCTAATTAAGGGCCTAGGTTTTCTGTTTTGTAACTTGTATATTTGTTGCAGTTAATTCAAAAGTTCACTCCACCGTAGGTGGCAAGATGCCACGACAAAACCTGTGGCGTGCACCAGCTTGTTCAAGTTGTGATCAGCTTTGTGCTGAGAACAAAAAGCTGAGAAGTTGTGGGCCTGCAATGTAGTGCTAAAAGCGAAAATGTACATTTATTAAACAATTAAAAAATTACAAAATTGATTGTGACTTTATAGTTGTACTTGTTACGCCAGATTTAAGTTATGGTTTTGTAGCTCATAAAGAACTAAACTGTGACCTTGATAATTTATGAATTGCTTTTGTATTAGCTTTGACAGTGAGTGATACATTTGTTCAAATATTTTCAATGATTTGTTTTAGAACAAGCTTGTACTTCATCACGGCACTGCCATCAGCTGGCTTCGTGAATGAAAATGAAGCTATTTGCTTCCATGTAAGTCTAAAGAAGTGCAGAAAATTTCTCCCAATTGTTTTACTTTAAACATGTTATTAAATAACCATAATATTATGAAATGTTATTCAAAGGAAGTTGATGCAATACGGCAGTTGTTTAAGACTGCAGTAATTACTACAAACTTGGTTTCGGGATTTCATCACTGACTAATGAATGTTTCCAAATTTCCTAACTTGTAGTTGGTGGTTTTGCAAACAGTTATTGAAAACACCATAATAATTTGATCAAATAACCATCAATTTTTGATATCAGCATATCACATTTGTTAAGGTCATCGACCAGTTGGAAAATCAACTTTTTTTTTCAAGATCTGGAAGGAACATGCGCCGTTCATAGTTGTAGGTCGCCATATGACAGATCTGTGCTAGAAGTGAAAAGAAAACAATGAGAGAATACACAGAAGTGCTAACCTCACTGAGCAACAGAAGCTGGCACTGCTAGGGGAACAATTAAAAATTATAGAAAACGAGAGGAAATTCTACGACGATCTTGTCAAGACTTGCAAAGCTGTTGCAGCGACTGAAGGGATTTCCAGTCTGGGGCCACATCAGCAGAACTCGGGTGAATTTAGGTTTCACTATTCGTTTGATTTTGCCCAGCAGGTGCATCTCCCAAACAGTCCTCTACAGCCTGGGCCACTGAACTTCCTTGTGCCTCGCTAAGTTGAGATTTTTGGAAGGTGCTGATGGACTGCCGCAACAAGTGAACTACCTCATAGACGAGGGGACGAGTTCAGGAAAGGGATCGGACATGTGGTTTCCCTCCTACATCATTTCTTTGAGAACTATGGCATTGGCGAGAAATGTATGGACCTGCATTGCAATAATTGCAGTGGGTAGAAAAAAACAAGTATGTATTGTGGTATATGGTGTGTTGTACACTTTGTGAACTTCACAGTGAAATCACAATAAATTATTATGAATGTGGACGTTAGTTTTGTAATTCCAGTCAAGTTTGACTTTTCTGTTGTGCAGTCTGTGTTCTAAAGCATCACACTTATTTTTTGGCTTCGGCACGTGTTGATTTGAAGGCATACTTAGTGTAAGAGTTTTTGTAATTTAACCATGTTTGCAAGGTAGCATTATTTAATTTTGTTTGCTACATGAGTCATTTTAAAGTACGTCAGCCACTGTCCACAGTTTTTGCAGCAATGCAAAAATGCCACAAAGATGTGAACACTGAACATTGCAAAAAACATCCAAGAAAATGTCACTAAACTGTGAAATTGTTTGATGCACTATGTATGGTGGAAAGTTATATTAAAATTGGTTCATGGTTGCTATGGAAATCTTGACTTTGAATTTCTGTTAACTTTGACCTCAATTATCTCAAAGTCATAGTCCCAGACGTCTGCATATAATCCTTCGTAACTTTCATTAATATGGTCCGATCTGAAAACGGTTTTCACCATTAAAAAGAGCATGAAAATTTCTCCCAGAAAGTGTGAAAAGTAAAAATATAAATTTGGTGCATTACGACTCATATTGTGGTGGAGGATCACAACTTTAAATTGACCTGGAGGACAGTGAACTGACATTAGAATTCATTTATAATATATTAGAATTATTGTACCAAAATCTATTGTTCCCATAGCTCATTGACAATAATTTTGACAGGAAACTGTAAAAAATGTTTAGGTACGGACTTGACATGTGAATAAAAGATTAATTTCTCTTGTGACTTCAATTCTTCAACCAGTATGAAAGAAAATTTGTGTGCGATTTTCTAGGAATTCAATTTATAGTACAGTCACTTTACAAAGAACCTTAGTCCAGTCACTCTAAAAGCTAATAATTAAATGCTTAACATTTAGTACTCAAAATTGGTGTCATATGCATGCTTTTCATGAACATTAGGTCACTGATTTTAGAGGAAATTAGTGCCAGCAAACCAAATGACAGTGATCAGCAGTCGCTTGTTCTTAGCCAGTCTTGGTGGATTTATACTGAGATGAGCTTTCTGGGATTTATTGGATACGTAATGTCAGGCACCAGGCTTCAAGTTCTTGAGACAGAGTATGCACCAAACGTATGATCCATATGTTAAATTGAAAACGTGTGGACAGAGCAGTGAGGGGGCATATGTTGGTAGACTCAGCACTGAATGCTATCATAAAAGCCAAAACATTCAACATCCCACTTCCAAATACTGACAGATCAAGTAACGCCAATCCAGAACCAATGACTTAAGGATTTCAAGAGAGAAATTCCGGTTCTTCAGATATTCAAGGAGTCCCGAGTGTCACCAACACAGAACACAGAACACACAGATTCCCTGCCAAGAGGTGGAGCAATTCAATGCTTGTACACAAACGTTGGCTCGTCATAATATATGGAGACAGATTCTTCAGATATCTCAACTGATCACATAACTAGACTGCATGGGACATGCAATGCACAGGCAGCGTCTTCCGATTCTGAACCTTGGATTACAGTGGAAAACACTCGCAAGAGTTCACTTCTGGTTTCCGACATACTGCCACTGCATGGTATATTCAAACAGGACTGAATAAGGGTCTTTTGAATTCGCAGTGACAGAATGGTTTGTCAGGAGAATCAATGGCCACCTTGTAACTAGTAAACTACACATCAAATCAATATGAAATCTCCATTTGAGATATTCATTTACATTCAAAATTTTCTATTAAACCCCATCTTGTCACACGACGCCATCCAACATCATTGAAGTAGAACAAATGTATTATACATCAGCGCACTAGATTTCTTCACTGAAGAAATCGAGATTAACAAAGGTAATGATTTCTAGGTTAAAAAGCATGATTTCGAACCATCAAGTATTAAGTCGACCCTAGTAAGTGCCCATTCATACTTCAGTTATAAAGAGTAAGTTGATTTCATAATAAACGATACAGTGTGGTAAATAAAGTATTCAGAATCTTACAGTTGGATCTAAGTAAAGACTTTGATGAACCAATTAAAAAAAAGATAAAATACAGACAAGCTGGAGGAAGAAAGCCTGCTACACCCACGGTCAGAAATGTTGCTTTCCAATGGTTTATTGATGTAAGGGGCTCATTAAAAGGTAGATTGCCATGAAAACCTTTTCGCCTGGAATGCCAGAACTATATCAAAATTATCTAAACTTCTTGGTTATGATGTTCCAGTAGTTGAGGTTTTCTAACAAATTAAATTTAACTTGTTAAATGCATTTATCGTCATTATTTTGACATTTGTTTCTTTATTTTGATATCAACCCTTAGAGTTTATTTTGCATTACTCATTTCTATTTATAGCTTCAAGGGCCTACTTTTGTATTCACACATTTCTCTATGCGACACCTGATTGGTCCCCACATTTTCTTTGTTCAGTTCAACGTGGTCTCATTCAGCCACCTACCTCGTCTTCTACAAGACCTACGTTCGTTCTCTGCATTTTTTTGCATTTTTCGTTACCTTTTGACTCTTGACCCCTTACTCCGTTCGGGTGTGATGCTCAGCCTCTTCTCGTTCCTCTGCTTTACTTCGTCCTTTTCGAGGTAAGTCCCGTTTTTGATTTTAACCCTCCGTTTCATTTACGTTATACCTCATGTCGCCCCATGTACTCATCCTTGGCAGTTTGTATGTTTGTTGGCTGGACAACTTCGTGTCCGACCTTCCCCAGGACCGCTACCTCCATAACTACGGCTTCTGACCTTCAGTGGTCACCATTTCGTCCCTGGGCATCTCTGGCGGGACACATTTCCCCGGCCCGAAGTCCATCCAACCGGCCACCCGTTCCCTCCCTCGTTCCCCTCCCGACAGATCGGAGGGAATGACCTCCACTCCACCTACATCGAACCACATGCCTTGGCCACGCATCACGTTTCTTTCGCTCGTTTTTTGTTAATTGCCTACGACATCCGACGTGTTTTAGTCAGACAGGCGTTTCATCGATTACACGAAGGGAAGCGCTTTCGTTCTCGCCTTCTAGCCTCCAACTCATCCCTTAAATCCCTCCCGTCCCACGAGCCTCACATTTATTTTTGGACTCACAAGGAAGATTTTTGGGCTAACCCCAACCACCTCTACCGCCCGGACGGGGTCTACTTTAATCACTCAGGCCTTCATAAACAAGCCTTCAGCGTTCGCGTGGCCATTGGTCACCACCTTCGCGAACTGGGCCTGATGGATTCGTGATTGTATGCTAAAGTATCGAGTGAGTCTAAACAAACCAAATGAACACTTTAGACAAATGAAGAACGCATCATCTGAATAAGTGAATTTATAAAGAAAGTGTGGTATCTCCACCAAGGTGTGAAGTTAAAGGCAAGAGTCTCTGAATGTGTTCCAGAAGATGAGGGGTATTTTAAGAGTCCACAGCATCACAGTGTATTTCAAGTTGCTTGATGACAACTGGAGTATGAAATTTTTTGTTGCACTGTATTGTAAGAATTGGCAATAGACAACTAATCTCAATTCATATTCATGTCATTTTACTAATTTGCAACACAAAAGATCTATCAAGTATAGCCATATGGTGAATAATAGGCAATAAGACGATAAGACAAATAAATTAGGATGCTTCTTTTAATTGTCATTTTTCATTTTAGATACATTTTACATAAAGGTATGAAAACCACCTTCTTGAAAATGAAACGCATTGCACATGGGACTGCTGATGCCATTTACCAAACACTTCTAAGTGTTTTAGAAGAGTATGAGGTGCCACTAAGGAAGGTGACAACTTTTGGCTCAGATGGAGCAAGTGTAATGGTTGGTCAGAATAATAGTGAGGCATCCAAGCTTTGTACTTGTCAGCCTTTTTGTGTGTGTGTTCATTGTGCATGTCACAGACTGCACCTGGCAGTAAGTCAAGCATGCAGAAACAACAGAAACATGAATGTATGTAAAGCAGTTTCAATTGCTGCATGTAATTTGATTTTTAAATTTTACTACATTTCGAAATCAAAATGACAGCATTTAAATTTAAATTTTCCAGACACTGGAACGGACTCTTGGATTAATTTACTCTTTTGTCCAGTGTTCAGAAGTCAAGGGCATTGCTGACATCCTAAACAGTGAAAGTGTAAAGTTCAAAAGATTGTTTGAGATCCGATGGTTGTCTATGAGTGAAAGCTTTATAGCCTTAATAAGAAACACGGAGCCTCTTCTGGTTTTGTTGAGCCATGAAGCAAATAACAGGGATCCAGTGGCGCAAGCAATCCACACAAGCCTATCGAACTACAAAAGTGTTGCTCTTCTATTCTTAGTTGAAGATATCATGGATGCCATGTCTCATTTATCCAGAATCCTGCACTTTAGAGATGTATGCTTTGGTACACTTA
>NMRA01000052.1:1080687-1121797 GCA_002633005.1 Phoronis australis
ACCTACATCCGGGGGCTGAGGACCCTGGGTAAAACAGAAGACTCCTATGGTGACCTCTTGGTGCCCATTATATTTGAGAAAATCCCTGGAGGTGTGAAAACACAGATTTGTAGAGATCATGGTCAAACTACCTGGACGCTGAACGACCTTCTTGCGGCACTGTCCCGAGAGATTTCTGCCAGCATGGAAGGGGACTCTTCCATGGCCCTTTCAGGTGACGCACATTACACGTCCACTTCAAGTTTTGCAGTGAGCGACACACTGCGACCAGCGAAACATTTTCCTCAGAAGAAACATGTACACCCACCGACCAGACGACCTTCGCCAAGATGTGCCTTTTGCAAGCAGAGGCATGCGTCACACACCTGCAGAATCTTCAGCGACCCTATAAAGCAACTAGAGATTGTCCGCCGAGACCGCCTGTGTTTCAATTGTTTAGGCGCTCACCAGGCCAGGGACTGCCCGTCTATGCACACTTGCCGATCATGACATCGCAAGCACCACACCACGTTATGTGCCACCTTTTCGCAAGAAAATTCGAAGCCCAACAACAGATCAGAAGCCAGCCAACCGAAAAACGAAGTCACGTCCACTGTATACCCACCGAGTACTACTCGAGATGCCCAGGTGAACCTGGCACCCACAGCAGGGCCAGTTTTGTTGAAGACTGCCGCTGCCACAATTGAAAGAGAGGGGCATTGGACTAAGGTAAATGTTTTATTTGATGAGGGTTCACAACAAGCGTTTCTAACTGTCAGGGCTGCCCAGCGCCTCAATGTCGACACAGACCACGCTCCTAAAGAAACGCTCAACCTATCCACTTTCGGAGAGTCTAATGCCCAACTTCAGGTACTTCCAATGACTACATTCGAGCTGAAAACTCAACATGGTAACGCACAACTGTCTACTGTCATTGTCCCAACAATTACTACGCCTGTGAAGAATTACGTGCCAACTACTGTTAACTGCTTTGACTATTTACAATGTTTGCCCATTAACTCCCCTGCTGAGTCGATGATTGAAATTGATTTGCTGATTGGTGCCGACCATTACTGGTCAATTGTTGGCGACACCACAATCAGAGGTTCAGGACCAACGGCCGTCGCTTCAAAACTGGGCTACCTATTGTCAGGTCCCACCCGTCTAAAATGCAATGGAACGCCGATCACTCACACGAACATCACCTGTATGAAAATTCTCCAAGAGGAGCCAGACCCTGCCACCCAATACTAGGACCTTGAAACGATTGGAATCAAAGACCCTACGACAGAGACGCCCTTTGATTTCAGTAGCTACCGTAACCATGGTATTACTCACGATCCTGACGGAAAATACACTACGAAACTACCATGGAAGGACGATCATCCACCATTGCCTACTAATTACTACATTGCCCGGAACAGAACTCGTTCCATGGTGAAACGTCTTGATGACAATACCCGACAGACGTACGACAAGATAATTGTCGACCAACTTGCCCGCGATTTTATTGAGCCTGTACATCATGATAACTACACAGAGGGACATTACATACCTCATCATTACATGGACAACGCTAAAAATTCTGGCTAAATATTCAGCTTTCTTGCGGCGCGGGAGTGTCATGAAATCTGTGACATTCATGATACATATATAATTCTTAGTATTTTACTTTGTTAGTGTTATTACTTATTGATATTATTTCTTTGCTAGCCAATTGTTTGTGTTTATAGAAACTTGGTTTGGCTGTCAGCTGAGTCAGCGATCAACCCATCCGGTGCATCCACACATGTTTTGATGATCTCTGTAGTAAACAAGATTGCGTAATGGTCATTCACAGAAACATTGCCTAAAGACAGCTGACCATTACCATATATGGCAAACAGTAGTTTAGATGATTGTTGTGAAAGTTTTTAGAGTTGCTTCCTGTTATTTTCCTGTATAATATTGAATCATAAAGTTTGGTGCATGCAACCCACATATTTGTAACTTGTATATAAATCTGTTCACTTGTCTAACGAGAGCGCTCGGAGGAGCGACACTTGGCGGAATTAATCGAAAAGACGACGATGAGAAGGACGGGGATAATCATGACGATCAAGACGGCAATTATGAATAACACGATAACATTCATGTGACTAGCGAAGAAATCAAATAGAGAGCATACAATGAACTACAATTAAGAACAAGAGATGGCACAACATGGCGGACGAGCCATGTCTTNCAGACAATCAACTACAATAAAGAACAGTAGATGGCCCAGCATGACGGACGAGCCATGTCTTTTCCCACATTCTAAAATAGGTGGCGCTATGTGACAGTCTACAAAGCAAAGTTATGTTTACAATAAGTATTTGGCCTGAAATTGTAGTCTACAGAGCGCTATTCAGCCACAGTAGGACAGTGCTGGCTGGGTCAGTCTGGGTCAACTAGGCATAACCAAAACAAAGTGAACTGAAAGCCAGCCAGCTGCGTGCATACGTGACCGAAGGAACAACGGTATCCGAAAATCTCGAATAATTCAAAAAGTAGACGTCGTAGCGCAAAATGGAAACTATCTCCTGAAAGCCCGTTGAAAACTCTATCTAAAGTGGTAGTTTGGCAAAAATCAAAAAATTTTGAGAAAATTGAAAATTTGCCGTTTTTTTGAATTTCAAAGTCAAATAACTTGAAAACGGTAACTCTTAGAAATACGTTCTCGCAGACTTTTTGAAAGGCCATACTTCAAGGAATCCACATGCAAAAATTCACGTCATTTGCTCTTCCCATAAAAAATGCGACACCAGAGCGATTGAAACCGTGTGAACATGCCCCACAGCCGCCATCTTGAAAGTGATTTCTGGTTCAATAATTTTATATAAAAGCTTATTAAACTCAACAACCACGTGACCAGTTTGAAAGTAATTGGTTTACAAATACGCCCTCTATAGGAGAAAACGTTTTTGGCCATATTTCGGGGTGCGCATGCGCCACGTCCAATATTTCCGCCATCTTTAACCGAAAGTCAACGATTTTGTGCACAATTGTAGCACATGCGTTCAAGTATATTCGTACCGAATTTCAGCCATGCAGGTCGAAAAATGCGGCCTCTGCGAGTATTTGAATGTGAAATCGGATACAAAATGGCCGCCACCTCCGCCATTTTGTATCCGATCATGACCAAAAACAATAGCGTTCTAGCAATTCCCGATCTACACGTTGTGTGCAAATTTCGTGAAAATCGGACGAAAATTGCCACCTGTAGAGAGCGCACAAAAAAAAAAAACTTGCTGTCAGACCAACATACTTGGCGGAAGAATTCCGCCAAGTAATAAAGACAGTCCTCATCTTGCTACTGCCAGTTGCTTTACTAGTGTAATTGAGTGTTCCACACTTAGTTACTGAATACAACCATCTCACTGACGGACCGAGACAGTCCACAACACAACACAACGCTGCTACTAAGTCGAGTTATTCCACTATTCTACTACACTTTCCGTGTGTGTGTGTGTGTTCATTGTGCATGTCACAGACTGCATCTGGCAGTACATCAAGCATGCAGAAACAACAAACATGAAATGTAAGTAAAGCAGTTTCTAGTTTTTGTGTTCAATTGCTGTATGTAATTTGATTTTTAAATTTCACATTTTGAAAACAAAATGACAGCATTTCAATTGAAGTTTTCCAGGCACTGGAACGGACTCTTGGATTGATTTACTCTTTTGTCCAGTGTTTAGAGGTCCACCTACAACTGTTCAAGGGCATTGCTGACATCCTAAACTCTGAAAGCGTAAAGTTCAAACGATTGTTCGAGATCCGGTGGTTGTCTATGAGTGAAAGCCGTAATAAGAAACACGGAGCCTCTTCTGGTTTTGTTGAGCCGTGAAGCAAATAACAGGGATCCAGTGGCGCAAGCAATCCACACAAGCCTATCGAACTACAAAAGTGTTGCTCTTCTATTCTTAGTTGAAGATATCATGGATGCCATGTCTCATTTATCCAGAATCCTTCACTTAAGAGATGTGTGCTTTGGTACACTTAAAAGTGCTGTACGTTGAAGTTTTGTAATGTATCTCTTGAATTTATTTTTGAGATATCACACATGCATAAAACTATGCCATGACACACTACTTTGGTTTTAAAATTGAAAAGTGTTTTGCAGTATGATGTGAATATGGTAATTACTTACTTTGCTTGCTTCATTTCAGGTCAGGGCTTGCCGTGATACGTTACAAGACATAGCTTTTAATGATGGGCCCAACTTGACAGATTTTTAAAGCACAACTGACTGCAAGAAACAGTGTCTTCAAGGGCACCGTTATTAGTAGTCTGTAATACAGATGAATTCTCACTATTCTACACAACGTCAGCGTCAAACTAGAAATTACAGAGTAGCTGATATTGTCAACGCACTAGACGAAATCGACCCAAATGACAGTGATATTGAGGAAGATTCCACAGACGATGAAGATTATGAAATACCTGAAGACCAGTCCAGAACTACAGTGCTAAATGAATCTTCTGATGAAGATGAACCTGTGCCCCAACCTGCTGCACCACAGCCTTCTACGTCCAGGAAGAATGCTTATAAATGGACCAAATCTCAGTTCGTGTCACCCGATGCTATCTTCAGACTGAGGGAAGTTGTTAGATTGGCCTGATGATTATCAGTTACCATCGCCTATAAATTTTTGTATGATTTCCTAACTGATGATATGCTGGACTTGCTTGCAGAGATGTCTAATCAGTACAGTGTCGAAAAAACTGAAAAGTTTGTTGACACTGATAAAACTGAACTGAAGAAAATGATTGGTATGTTTTTGAGGATGGGTCTGACAAAAATGTCAGGTAATCGCAGTTAATGGGAGTCTGACACTAGATATTATTGAACCCGTGGCAAGTGTGATGAGCCGAAATTGGTTTCAGTTACCACTAACATCACTACACTTTGTCAACAACACTGCTAGCAATGAGGACAAGAAGGATAAACTGTGGAAAGTACGCCCTTGGCTTGAGAAATTTAGACAGAATTGCCAGAAACTTGTTCCCGAGGATATATGTAAGACATAGCTGTTGTAGATTGTGTTGGAACTGGGAAGCAGGGACTTGTTCTCAATTTGGCTGTGAAACAGTTAATGATAGTCAAGAAAAAGAAAGCCTGTTTTAATTGTCTTGGCAATCATAGAATAGCTGACTGCCATTCCCACAACACCTAGCACTAATCTGGAGGCCCTGTGGCAATGATGCCCAATGTATTATTTGGACGCCCTGTCAATCAGAATTGCTCCCGTTTACTGTCAATCAGAATTTCTCCGGTTTGGACACCCACATTGTAAGATTACAAGGACTCCCAGTTAATGAAAAAGAGAAGTTGTCCCTTTCCACTCAGACAGAAATATACACTGTATTTAAAATGTTGCAATGTTCAAACTATTTTCAAAGTATTTGGTAGACCTGTTAATCATTAGCAGGTGTTTGGTTGCCAGAGTGTCTCTGCTTTCAGTGGTCTCATATCCCACTGCAATTCTGACTGAGTACTTAATATGAGGACACCGAACTTGGCTAACTCCAAACTGATGATTCAGAGCTGTAGTTTCATGTTTTTCATCCTTTTTAAAAACATCAAAAGCGAAATAAATGTCATTACTTTAATAACATGATGTGCCACAAGAATATCCCCATTTAAAATGTTTGAGTTTGCACCCATTTCATGCTTTTCTATGTGCATCTTAATATGGACCAGCAGTGACACCTGTTGCCAAAATATAAACTATACATCATCTGTGCAATTTTCTTATGTTGGTAACTGCAGCTTTAATGACTCATTGTACAGAATATAAAGCTAGTAAAGATGATATGATAACCTTTATAACAGCAATTTGACTTGAGATCACCAAAAACAGTGCACTCATCATTCAACCAATATCAGATTCTGTAATATCTGTAACACCTGTTTGGTAAGCTATTTGGCTGCTTTCATAAATTTAGACATAAAAGTCTTGATCCACACATTTTTTTTAGTAAAATTCTCACTACAAAGGAGTTGTTTTTGTGAACTTAGGTTTAAAAGCCTTGTTCAACGTATTTTTTGTAAAAAAACCTCACTGCGTATGTGGGGGGAAGGGTTACTGGTGAATGGTGGTGGGGAATGGGGGTAATGCGTCGTTGGAATCATGGATGCCCTGGAATATTGGGAGCCCCATTTTGGACACCCTACTTTCGAAATGCTGGATGAAGCCCTGAAGTACACTGTAGTTCATTATCCGCGTCACCTAGTAACACAGTGATTCGATATAACACGTATATTAGTTGAAGAGACGGTAACTACATATAATATTCGAATACTAGCAACTAGGTCTATATAATATAGTTAGAGACTAGAGAGTCCATAGCCACACTGAGTGGAGAGATCAGATGAGTCACATAGACAATTAACACATGATTTTAATGATGTGTGGTTGGCACACCAGCACAGCAAACAACAGATCAACGCTACGCTCCGCCCACATGACAGCCATATTTGTTTTGGTCGTCTGTTGTGCTTCACAAGTTCGCAAAAAATCATTTAAATTATGCAGTAAACAAACAGGTATGTCATATTTTCTAAACATAAAGTAAATATCAGCTTTATTTCAAGTACATCAACAGAAATTGGAATATTATGACTGCACATTCTGAACAAAATTTGACCTCAAGTGGCAATCGATGCCTGCTCAACTTCAAAGCCGCTTTTCTCGGCTTGTGATTTCAGGGTGGTTACAAGATTCCTGGGCCCATTTTACCGCAGCATGTGGGTCAGTTTTTTTACAAAATTTGCAAATTTGAAATCCACTATTACTGAACTAAAATCGTGTGCCAGGGTTTATTGATACATGGATCAGATTTTTACTTAATAGATGGAAAGTGACCAAATGACAGAAAGTGGCGTGCTTGCCACAACTCACATGCAAAAAATGCTACAAAACCAATTTTTTTTTTAAATTAAAAAATATGATATTTTAAACAAACTTTTTTTTCAATTTTTGTCATTTTCAGAATCATGTCGAACTAGTTAAAACCCCCTTTCCACTTATTTCAGATAAGAACCTGGAAATCTGGCAAGTGTATACAAAAGCACATTAAATATTCTAAAGTTGATGGCTAATTAACTCAGAAAGCGTTCATGTATTTCCTAAGCGACAAGCTCGATACAAAATTCAAATTTACTTACTTTTAAATTACTTGATACACTCTAACTGGATATCTATTAACTTTTTTAGTATAGAAGAAGACTTTGAAAACATGCATGATGAAGTAAAAAGACTATAATTCTTGGGTGCTAATGCCCACTCATACCAACACTGTGCCAATCATCAATTCCTGTTGAGGACAGATACTTAAAATTAATGGATTATAACAAGTCTCAGTACTCTGAAAAGTGCAGACTCCCGAGTTCTGCGGAGACTTTGAAAGGCTGTACAATGCCGACATTTATAGATTTGGTGTCACATGTGGACTGTGCCTTTCAGACACCCAATATTTTGCTGCTATAGCTCTGTATGCCTGAAATTCTTTTTTTATTGCCAACATTTATTAAGCTAACTGGATAAAAAAATACTCATTTACCTTCAACAAATGGGATCTACTGTAATATGTGTTCAAAGAAGGTCACAGTGACATATGATTTAGTTCATGTACGAGGCTCAGCATACAAATGTTGTAAAAACAAAACATTGTACATTTAGTCAACATTTAAGAGATTCTTCAAAATGTTTACAAAGGCTGCTTGCTACATTTCAATGATGCCACAAGGGTCCAACAAACATCTGAGGCACTATTTTTGCTTGTGTTTGTTTAATGCTGTATGATAACAATACTTGTACAAGTTTTGATTTAAGGAGAGGAGAATAGAGTTAAAGGAGCCCATTGTAGCTGGATTAGGTGAAGTCGATCTAGAAGATAGGGATGACTTGCCAGCCTAAAAAGAGGCTGTGGAGGTGCTGGAGCGGCTCTTTGCAGAGGTCTGCTCCAGTGACCCCAGTCTCAAAAACAAAGACGGGGTGATCCACCTGAGTCTGTGGATCTCTGGCAATCCCCGCTTTCAGGAAGGCAATGACTTTGTCTTTGACCATCTGAAGTGTCAGTATGGCCAGGACTTGGGTACGCATCACCATTGTTTTGGAGGTGCACCCGAGGAGAAACTGAAGATATTTTAGTTGAACTTGTTAACGGTGTAAAAGCTCAGTGCAAAGCCTTTCTTCTGTGTTTCACAGCTGACTTACCTGCCAAAATTGCAGTGTTAAACATGAATCAATACAATGGTGCCCATTCTTGTGTTTTGTGTTTACAACAAGGAAAAAATTTTCGAACGCAGAAAGGTGGTAACATTAGGATATTCCCCTTTGACTGCAGCAATCCGGATGGTCCAAAACGATCAATGGAATCTGTACACCGTGATGCCAAAACTGCATTCAGTACCAATAAGGTTACTAATGGCATTAAAGTACCATCATTTTTGATGAGTGTCAACTCCTTTTCGTATTTCCAGAGCAGTATTGATTATATGCATGGTGATCTTGGAGTAGTAAAAACCTTAATTAGTTTGTGGTTTTCACCATCCTTTTCTAATCAGAACTTCTCCTTGTATAAACACGTTGGCATCATTGACCGTCTCCTCACTCGCATAAGACCATGCTCTACAATAAATCGCTTGCCTCTCTCTATTTCTGAACATTTTAAATATTGGAAAGCAGCAGGTCTTGGCTACTGTTTTATTCAGTTCCACTTCTGTGTGATATCATGAAACCTAAGTTTTCGTATCATTATTGTACTTTTGTAGAATCCATTTATATTTTATGTCAAGAAAATATTTCAGACAGTGACTTAGATAAGGTTCATTCACTGTTATGCTACTATGTTTACATGTTCAGTACTCTGTACGATGAAAAGTTTGTCACCCTTAATGTGCATGGGCTGTTACATCTGGCGCAGACAGTTCGTAATCTCGGTCCTCTTTGGGCTCACTCTTATTTTTCTTTGAGTTGGCCAATGGTGACTTGTTGAAATTCTTCCATGGAACGCAGTGTGTTGATATGCAGATAATGAATGCAGCTCACATTCTTCAGAATCTTCGCAATACACACAAAGTATCCCTGTTAATTCTGCTGCTTACAGTTTTGTGATAGCTCTAAGCCCTGAATGAAATGTCCAGAGTCATACATTACATATTACAAAAGTATTAGGTAAAGGCTAAAAAAAAAAAGAATATCTGATGAATTATTTGGAAAAGTTATCCATGTCTGCCGAATTATGGTACAAAATTTAAAATTCTTCAACCGGTTATGTTTGAGGGGAAGAGTTTTTCACTCAACCACATATGTCAGAGTTCAGCGAAGAAATTCCTATACTGTTAAATTTTTGGACAATGAAAGACACGTTCACTTTGGTTTTGTATGCTGGTATGCCATGAATGAGAATTGCCACAATGAAATTGTTGCATGTGTCAGGAAACTGCAAATAACTGACTTTGAGCCATGCAAAGAAATTTCAAATGAACTGAAAGTCAATGTAAAACACATCCATGTCTTCCAAACTAATTTGGTTGATGAAATTATTATTTTGGCAGAAAATATAATAGCGCTTTGTCTTTGACTGGTGAGAAGCGTTTTGTTTGTGAAGAACCAAACTACAAGGAAATTAATTTGTGAATACATATGTGAATTCTGTTTTTGACAGTTTTTGTGAGCAAAATTAGCTGATGACCATGTTGCATCACGTCTATAATATGTGATGCTTTTATGAAACTAGAAAGAATGGTTATGTTAATTCGGCTCTGCCAACTGGCACAATTTTGCTGTTCAGTTTTCGAGACTAAGTCATGACCTCATGGTTTGACACTGCAGTTTCAGTCTTAAGCATTGCATTGGTCAAAAATGAAGAATCAAAACCAAAATTGCNTTGGTATGTTTTTGAGGATGGGTCTGACAAAAATGTCAGGTAATCGCAGTTAATGGGAGTCTGACACTAGGTATTACTGAACCCGTGGCAAGTGTGATGAGCCGAAATCGGTTTCAGTTACCACTAACATCACTACACTTTGTCAACAACACTGCTAGCAATGAGGACAAGAAGGATAAACTGTGGAAAGTACGCCCTTGGCTTGAGAAATTTCGACAGAATTGCCAGAAACTTGTTCCCGAGGATATATGTAAGACATAGCTGTTGTAGATTGTGTTGTTGTGGGTTCTCAATCATTCGCTGATTAGCAAGGAATTGTATTTATGAATAAAGAACGCTGTTAATGACAAAGCCTGTACGAGTCGTGAGGAAAACTGACTAGTCAAATGTTGTGAAAAATGTGGCAACCCTGCCGTGCAAAATAAAACTTTTTTGAAACTTACATATACATTATATGTGGGTGTGATAAGGTTCAAATCTGTATTGAATTATTTATAACGTTGCATTATTTGTAGTAACAAGTGGAATGTTGAATAGTTGACTATTTGTATTATGCTATTAAACTAATTATGCTTATGTTGTGGAAAAATATTTCATTTTTAATAGTTTTTGTCATGTGAAGAGATTGAAACTGAAAGAATCATTTTCAAACCCTCAATTAGGACTTCTTGACGGAAACGTGTGACAGGCCACATGCAAATGGTTTCCTTTTGACTACAGTCAAGCATATTACATTGAAATTTCTCTAACTCTTGAGATTCTGAACAGCCAAAAAAATTTCTAAGTCCTGAAATTCAATAGCCGTTCAATAGACATTCAATTCACAGCACAATCTGGTTGGAGGCAGTGCCAATTGAATTTTCATTCAATAACCATATTCAATAGAAATTCAATTTTCTATAGAATTTCAATTGAATTTCAATTGAATCTCAATTGAATCTCAACGTCTCCTTTTCGTATGGGAAGCTCAAATCTGCATATCGAGAAATAGAAGCTATCCACATGTTGGATCTTTTGAAGGAGAATCTACACAAAGTGCTTTGTCTCACCTGTGATGACATCATACGAATGGTCATTGAGAGCTAGTCATGCCACAGTGAAACCTATGTTAATTGTACGTAGTTGATTGTGCTTCAGGTGTGTATTTTTTGATTGAGTACACCGACGATGGTGTGTTAGAGGTCAAGACGTTTGATGAGCTGTCGCCATCAGATGTTGCTCTATTAGATACATTCTCTCGTGTTGAAAATATTAAAGTTGGCAGCAAGGTCATTGCCATGTATGTCATGGACGGCTATAAAGCCATGGTCCTTAGTATATCTGGTAATACTATAAAACTTTTATTGCTGGATTGACTTGATATAGTTGTACATACACTCTAAAAATGCTTCTACGTGTTCCGAAATTATAAAAGCGAATTTTGAATCTGAAGCATTGGATTTTAATATAAAGTAAAACACTTGATTATTAATTGTTAATTATGATTTATGCATCACTTTTCGTGCAGAGGACAGAACAACACTGGTGGCAGAAATGAAGAGAAGAAAAAAGACACTGCCTACAGGAAAGACGGCCGCTGAGAAGGTTGTAAAAGAGCCCAAAAAGAAAGTGGCAAAAATGCCAACAGAGCAGGTATATATATCGCACTACAAGCAAATCTTGCCTCACATGGATCCAAATGGACCGACAACCTGTCAGTTAATAACAACATTCCATTAACTGCTTTGCATGGACATTGGCTTCCATCCATACACAGGTCAAGTTTTGTTTTAGCTATTTTTCTGCATATTAAAACAAGACCATGATAGCGTGCAGTTCAAAGGAGTGGTCAGCGCAAGTTACTCATTAAAAACGTACTCTGTGGTTGGCGAAATTTAAGGACATGGTGTAGATGCAAAATTCAAGTGCATTGCAGGGGCAAAGGGCATTTGCAAGCATGTTGATGCCCTCTTATTTAGACTCCTTGAATGCAAGGAAAGTGGGTTGCCAACTATTCCTGAGCACATTGCGTGCATGTCCCAGGAGCGAGCATGGGGTCTAAGGAAGAGTTCTGTCAAGGTGTCTGAAAAATTCTCAGACTTGGTATTCGTGAACTATGTGGATGGAAAGGACTCGGAAAAATCAATAGCAAATTCAAGAAAAAGAAAAGATTATAATTGCCTTGCTTCAAGTAAACAGTTCTTACCAACAGCTTGACTTCAGGAACTGGGAAGAAATTTAGAACCATGTCAGCCAGTGTGGACCACATTGCTAGACCGAGTAAGTGTGTCACCTAACAACAGTTTGAGGCCTCATTACATTATGCTGAAAAAATGTGTTGCAGCTTTACTAATGTTTGGTTATCATTCACTTATTGTCCTATATATTCTCATGTTGTGCGTTCTCTTACTTCGAGGAGGTAATTTGACTGACAAGCATGAGGCATAGGTTTGTCACCTTGACGACGATGACAAGTATGAAGCAGAGGAACAGTGGCTGGAAATGATGCACAGAGTATTGGTAGACCATGAAATACAAGTGTTACAGCTGTGCAGCATTAAGGAGGAAAACAACGAGATAACCGAGCCAACCGATGGGACGACGGAGACTGGGGCGACAGCAGCGACTGTGATAAGAGATACAGCAGCGACCGAAGTGATGGCAACGACCGGAGAGATGCCAGCGACAGATGCAAGCAGTGTAAAAATTGTGACTGACAATGATAAACACTCAGTGTTTAAGTTGGAAATGCATCGACTCCCGGTGGTGATGTACGCGATTATTTAAGTTTTAAGGATGACTTCCAGTACATGGTTGGAAACAGGCATAGCAAGAGGGATAGTATAGCAGTATTAAGGAATAGCTTGGAAGGTAAGCCTCTTGATCTAATTAAATGCCTAGGTTCTCTGTTTTGTAACTTGTATATTTGTTGCAGTTAATTCAAAAGTTCACCCCACCGTAGGTGGCAAGATGCCACAACAAAACCCGTGGCGTGCACCAGCTTGTTCAAGTTGTGATCAGCTTTGTGCCGAGAACAAGAAGCTGAGAAGTTGTGGGCCTGCAATGTAGTGCTAAAGGCGAAAATGTACATTTAAACAATTAAAAAATTACAAAATTGATTGTGACTTTATAGTTGTACTTCTTACGCCAGATTTAAGTTATGGTTTTGTAGCTCTTAAAGAACTAAACTGTGACCTTGAAAATTTATGAATTGCTTTTGTATTAGCTTTGACAGTGAGTGGTACATTTGTTCAAATATTTTTCAATGATTTGTTTTAGAACAAGCTTGTACTTCATCACGGCACTGCCATCAGCTGGCTTCGTGAATGAAGATGAAGCTATTTGCTTCCATGTAAGTCTAAAGAAGTGCAGAAAATTTTTCCTATTTATTCTCACTGTGTGGTGACATTCATTGATAAGCACTTTCGCTCGTGTGGTAACCATACAGTGCGAATAATTTTAATGCATTCTCATTTCAGAAAATAGACAGGGCAGTCCCAAATGCTCATATAAACAATTTCAACCAAAATGAAAAAGAAATTATAGACAAGGTCAAAGCTGCTTACAGAAAAATGGATCCAGACTTGGGGGAAAATGATCCGATAGATATTCTGGTTTCGTTGGACGGCCCATGGCACAAGCGAGGTTATACGTTGAAGTATGGTGTCGGGACACGTATTGATGTTTTGACAGGTTATGCCCTAGATTTCGAGGTATTGTCAAAATATTGCCATGCAGAGAGAATTGCCCACTTCCTGCTGCAGTTTGCAGAGGACCATGCATTGGTCTTACCTGGTGGAGTCCCTGGCTTCAAAAGGACAGATATGCCCATCCTGCCGTCCGAGCACACTAAAATTTCCCTGTGGCGGTTTTATCGTGACCTTGCTATACGGAGAGGTATGTGAATCACAACATTGAGCCAACATTTGCTGAGCTATGTGCTGTAACGGTGTGACATCAGCAAAATTTTATCTGATGTTTAAGCATCAATTGTTCTACTTTAAACATGTTATTAAATAACCATATTATAAAATGTTATTCAAAGGAAGTTGATGCAACACGGCAGTTGTTTAAATTAAGACTGCAGTAATTACTAGAAACTTGATTTCGGGATTTCATCACTGACTAATGAATGTTTCCAAATTTCCTAACTTTTAGTTGATGGTTTTGCAAACAGTTATTGAAAACACCATAATAATTTGATCAAATAACCATCAATTTTTGATACCAGCATATCACATTTGTTTAGGTCATCGACCAGTTGGAAAATCAACTTTTTTAAAGACCTGGAAGGAACATGCGCCGTTCATTGTAGAAGGTCGCCCTACGACAGATCTGTGCTAGAAGTGAAAAGAAAACAATGCGAGAATACACAGAAGTGCTAACCTCACAGAGCAACAGAAGCTGGCACTGTTAGGGGAACAATTTCAAAACCTAAAAATTGTAGAAAACGAGAGAAAATTCTACAACGATCTTGTCAAGACTTGCAAAGCTGTTGCAGCGACTGAAGGGATTTCCAGTCTGGGGCCACATCAGCAGAACTCGGGTGAATTTAGGTTTCACTATTCGTTTGATTTTGCCCAGAAGGTGCATCTCCCACACAGTCCTCTACAGCCCGGGCCACTGTACTTCCTTGTGCCTCACAAAGTTGGGATTTTTGGCATTTGTGCTGATGGACTGCCGCAACAAGTGAACTACCTCACAGACGAGGGGACGAGTTCAGGAAAGGGATCGGACATGTGGTTTCCCTCCTACATCATTTCTTTGAGAACTATGGCATTGGCGAGAAATGTATGGACCTGCATTGCAATAATTGCAGTGGGTAGAAAAAAAAAAAAGTATGTACTGTGGTATATGGTGTGTCGTACACTTTGTGAACTTCACAGTGAAATCACAATAAATTATTATGAATGTGGACGTTAGTTTTGTAATTCCAGTCAAGTTTGACTTTTCTGCTGGGCAGTCTGTGTTCTAAAACATCACACTTATTTTTTGGCTTTGGCACATGTTGATTTGAAGGCATACTTAGTGTAAGAGTTTTTGTAATTTAACTATGTTTGCAAGGTAGCATTATTTAATTTTGTTTGCTACTTGAGTCATTTTACAGTACGTCAGCCACTGTCCACAGTTTTTGCAGCAATGCAAAAATGCCACAAAGATGTGAACACTGAACATTGCAAAAAATATCCAAGAAAATGTCACTAAACTGTGAAATTGTTAGATGCACTATGTATGGTGAGTGTGGAAAGTTATATTAAAATTGGTTCATGGTTGCTATGGAAATCTTGACTTTGAATTTCTGTTAACTTTGACCTCAATTATCTCAAAGACATAGTCCCAGACGTCTGCATATAATCCTTCCTAACTTTCATTAATATGGTCAGATCTGAAAACGGTTTTCACCATTAAAAAGAGCATGAAAATTTCTCTCAGAAAGTGTGAAAAGTAAAAATATAAATTTGGTGCATTACGAATCATATTGTGGTGGAGGATCACAACTTTAGATTGACCTGGAGGACAGTGAACTGACATTAGAATTCATTTATAATATATTAGAATTATTGTACCAAAATCTATTGTTCCCATAGCTCATTGACAATAATTTTAACAGGAAACTGTAAAAAAATGTTTAGGTACGGACTTGACATGTAAATAAAAGATCAATTTCTCTTGTGACTTCAATTCTTCATCCAGTATGAAAGAAAATTTGTGTGCGATTTTCTGGGAATTCAATTTATAGTACAGTCACTTTACAAAGAACCTTAGTCCAGTCACTCTAAAAGCTAATAATTAAATGTTTAACATTTAGTACTCAAAATTGGTGTCATATGCATGCTTTTCATGAACATTAGGTAACTGATTTTAGAGGAAATTAGTGCCAGCAAACCAAATGACAGTGATCAGCTGTCGCTTGTTCTTAGCCAGTCTTGGTGGATTTCATACCGAGATGAGCTTTCTGGGATTTATTGGATACGTAATCTCAGGCACCAGGCTTCAAGTTCTTGAGACAGAGTATGCACCAAACGGTATGATCCATATGTTAAATTGAAAACGTGTGGACAGAGCAGTGAGGGGGCATATGTTGGTAGACTCAGCACTGAATGCTCTCATAAAAGCCAGAACATTCAACATCCCACTTCCAAATATTGACAGATCAAGTAACGCCAATCCAGAACCAATGACTTAAGGATTTCAAGAGAGAAGTTCCGGTT
Source organism: Phoronis australis (assembly GCA_002633005.1). NCBI lineage: Eukaryota > Metazoa > Phoronida > Phoronidae > Phoronis > Phoronis australis. Next base: position 1,096,773 of record NMRA01000052.1, read on the forward strand.
CTTCAGATATTCAAGGAGTCCCGAGTGCCACCAACACAGAACACAGAACACACAGATTCCATGCCAAGAGGTGGAGCGATTCCATGCCAAGAGGTGGAGCAATTCAATGCTTGTACACAAACGTTGGCTCGTCATAATATATGGCGACAGATTCTTCAGATATCTCAACTGATCACATAACTAGACTGCATGGGACATGCAATGCACAGGTAGTGTCTTCCGATTCTGAACCTTGGATTACAGTGGAAAACACTCGCAAGAGTTCACTTCTGGTTTCCGACATACTGCCACTGCATGGTATATTCAAACAGGACTGAATAAGGGTTTTTTGAATTCGCAGTGACAGAATGGTTTGTCAGGAGAATCAATGGCCACCTTGCAACTAGTAAACTACACATCAAATCAATATGAAATCTCCATTTGAGATATTCATTTACATTCAAAATTTTCTATTAAACCCCATCTTGTCACATGACGCCATCCAACATCATTGAAGTAGAACAAATGTATTATACATCAGCGCACTAGATTTCTTCACAGAAGAAATCGAAATTAACAAAGGTAATGATTTCTAGGTTAAAAAGCATGATTTCGAACCATCAAGTATTAAGTCGACCCTAGTAAGTGCCCATTCATACTTCAGTTATAAAGAGTAAGTTGATTTCATAATAAACGATACAGTGTGGTAAATAAAGTATTCTGAATCTTTCAGTTGGATCTAAGTAAAGACTTTGATGAACCAATTAAAAAAAAGATAAAATACAGACAAGCTGGAGGAAGAAAGCCTGCTACACCCACGGTCAGAAATGTTGCTTTCCAACGGTTTATTGATATCAGGGGATCATTAAAAGGTAGAATGTCATGAAAACCTTTTCGCCTGGAATGCCAGAACTATATCAAAATTATCTAAACGTCTTGGTTATGATGTTCCAGTAGTTGAAGTTTTCTAACAAATTAAATTTAATTCGTTAAATGCATTTATCGTCATTATTTTGACATTTGTCTCTTTATTTTGATATCAACCCTTAGGGTTTATTTTGCATTACTCATTTCTATTTATAGGCTCAAGGGCCTACTTTTGTATTCATACATTTCTCTATGCGACACCTGATTGGTCCCCCATATTTTCTTTGTTCAGTTCAACGTGGTCTCACTCAGCCACCTACCTCGTCTTCTACAAGACCTACGTTCGTTCTCTGCATTTTTTTGCATTTTTCGTTTCCTTTTGACTCTTGACCCCTTACTCCATTCGGGTGTGATGCTCAGCCACTTCTCGTTCCTCTGCTTTACTTCGTCCTTTTCAAGGTAAGTCCCGTTTTTGATTTTAACCTTCCGTTTCATTTACGTTATACCTCATGTCGCCCCATGTACTCATCCTTGGCAGTTTGTATGTCTGTTGGCTGGACAACTTCGTGTCCGACCTTCCCCAGGCCCGCTACCTCCATAACTACGGCTTCCGACCTTCCCTGGTCACCATTTCATTCCTGGGCATCTCTGGCGGGACACTTCTCCCTGCCCCGAAGTCCATCCAACCGGCCACCCGTTCCCTCCCTCGTTTCCCTCCCGACAGATCGGAGGGAATGACCTCCACTCCACCTACATCGAACCACATGCCTTGGCCACGCATCATGTTTCTTTCGCTCGTTTTTTGTTATTTGCCTACGACATCCGACGTGTTTTAGTCGGACAGGCGTTTCATCGATTACACGAAGGGAGGCGCTTTCGTTCTCGCCTTCTAGCCTTCAACTCATCCCTTAAATCCCTCCTGTCCCACGAGCCTCACATTTATTTTTGGACTCACAAGGGAGATTTTTGGGCTAACCCCAACCACCTCTACCGCCCGGACGGGGTCTACTTTAACCACTCAGGCCTTCATAAACAAGCCTTCAGCGTTCGCGTGGCCATTGGTCACCACCTTCGCGAACTGGGATTTATGGATTCGTGATTGTATGCTAAAGTATCGAGTTAGTCTAAACAAACCAAATAAACAATTCAGACAAATGAAGAACGCATCATCTGAATAAGTGAATTTATAAAGAATGTGTGGTATCTCCACCAAGAGGTGTGAAGTTAAAGGCAAGAGTCTCTGAATGTGTTCCAGAAGATGAGGGGTATTTTAAGAGTCCACAGCATCACAGTGTATTTCAAGTTGCTTGATGATTACTGGAGTATGAAATTTTTTGTTGCACTGTATTGTAAGAATTGACAGTAGACAACCAATCTCAATTCATATTCATGTCATTTTACTAATTTGCAACACAAAAGATCTATCAAGTATAGCCATATGGTGAATAATAGGCAAAAAGACGATCAGACAAATAAATTAGGATGCTTCTTTTAATTGTCATTTTTCATTTTAGATACATTTTACATAAAGGTATGAAAACCACCTTCTTGAAAATGAAACGCGTTGCACATGGGACTGCTGATGCCATTTACCAAACACTTCTAAGTGTTTTAGAAGAGTATGAGGTGCCACTAAGGAAGGTGACAACTTTTGGCTCAGATGGAGCAAGTGTAATGGTTGGTCAGAATAATAGTGAGGCATCCAAGCTTTGTACTTGTCAGCCTTTTTGTGTGTGTGTTCATTGTGCATGTCACAGACTGCACCTGGCAGTAAGTCAAGCATGCAGAAACAACAGAAACATGAATGTATGTAAAGCAGTTTCAATTGCTGCATGTAATTTGATTTTTAAATTTTACTACATTTCGAAATCAAAATGACAGCATTTAAATTTAAATTTTCCAGACACTGGAACGGACTCTTGGATTAATTTACTCTTTTGTCCAGTGTTCAGAAGTCAAGGGCATTGCTGACATCCTAAACAGTGAAAGTGTAAAGTTCAAAAGATTGTTTGAGATCCGATGGTTGTCTATGAGTGAAAGCTTTATAGCCTTAATAAGAAACACGGAGCCTCTTCTGGTTTTGTTGAGCCATGAAGCAAATAACAGGGATCCAGTGGCGCAAGCAATCCACACAAGCCTATCGAACTACAAAAGTGTTGCTCTTCTATTCTTAGTTGAAGATATCATGGATGCCATGTCTCATTTATCCAGAATCCTGCACTTTAGAGATGTATGCTTTGGTACACTTAAAAGCGCTGTACGGTGAAGTTTTGTGATGTATTCATATCTTGTATTAGTTTTTGAGCAATCAAGACATGCATTAAACTATTCCATGACACATTGCTTAGGCTTTAAAGTTATGCAGTCAGGATGTGAATATGGTAATGACATATCTTGATTGTTTCATTTCGGGTCCAAGCTTGTCGTGATACATTACAAGACATGGCTTTTAATGATGGGCCTGACTTGACAGATTTTAAAGCACAACTGACTGCAGGAAACAGTGTCTTCAAGGGCACCGTTATCAGTAACCACACTCTAACAGGTGATGTAGTCTCACAGCAACAATTGTTTGAGCACTTGGCTGCCATTGTGGAGAAAATCAACAACAGATTTCCTGACGTGAACTCGTTGGATGCCATGCAGGTAATGATGTTCATCAACAAAAATTTGTTAAATTTCGATTTGAACACGACATGGAAAAGAATAAGGTAAAACCTCTTTATTTATAGATATTTGATCGAAGAGCCTACCCTTATGCCCTTCACAACTGCTGGGTAACAAACTACCTTGATGTTCCTTTGGGACACTATGGTGTTTCAAAGGACGGACATCCCCCTATGGTGGACCCTGATGTAACTATACTATGTGCATGCAGGTGTTGATTAAGAAATGTGCGTCATAGTCTCTTGACAAAACTAGTGAACTTGATCAACTAAATGAAAAACTTCATTCTCATTGCAGGTGCGGAAAAGATGCGAGAGACCATCTGGTCAACAATTTTTCACTGCATGTCAACAGACGAAGTTCTGAGGCATCACCGTTGTCCAATTGGCAAGGAAAGCTGGTGTGTTTTTCAGCACGCGAAGGTGGAAGGAAAACTTGCACTTAAACACCAACATGTCATCCATAATGACTTATCCATTAAGTTTTGAGAGAAATGATCACCCTCTATGAGAGGTTGTCTGATTTAAGTCTATTGAAAAAATGGAGCATGGCCAAACAGAAAATTCAAACAAATGTTCGAACAATCTCAATTGGATTCAATGCCCCAAAGCAGTGTTTGCTGGTAAGAGGAAAGTTGTGGCAACTGTGGCTGCGGTTGCACCAGTTTTAACGAGGGTGCTGTGTATTTGACCAAACTTAAGACTAACTTGCTCTTTGCGGAGATTTGCTCCAGTGACGCCAGTCTCAAAAACAAAGTCGGGGTGATCCACCTGTGTGAATCTCTGGCAATCCCCGCCTTGAGGAAAGCTATGACTTTGTATTTGACCATCTGAAGCATCAGTGTGGCAAGGACTTGGGTTTGCATCACCATTGTTTTGGAGGTGCGCCCAAGGAGGTGCTGTGGTGCACTGCTTTTTTAAGAACTTCTACTTTGGTCTTGCCAGTCATGTGAAACGGTTTTTGAAATTCCTGAACAAGGGCTCACGGAGGTGTCAAGTGAATCGACTCTTACTTGAGTCTGATTCCCTGCACCTTGCAATTGAGCAAGCTCCAACGGTGCCCCAATACCTGGGGAGGTAGCTGCCTGGAGGTTGCAAAGCATTCTTGTCGTTCGCTGCACGAGCTGCTGGTTGCGTCCACCAGGAATTACCTTTTACCCAATGACAAAGTCATGGAAGATGGAGGTTTTACTATTAATTGATGACTTACTGTTTCCAAGACGAGTTAAGTTTAACATACCAGCTATCACCAAAGGTAAGACACAGCTTAGCCAAAAAGATCTGACAAAAACACGACTCATTGTCACAGTAAGAATCCATGTGGAGTGAGCAATACGAAGAAATGTTTTCAAAATTTTGAGTTCCATTATTCTAGTGTCAAGCACAAAATCGATGGATGACTTCTTTTTTGCTTGTCAACTTTTTTCACACCCGAGTATTCTAAACACTTTAATTGCTTACAGGCAGTCAATTGCCAAGTAACTCCTCTGCTGGCTGAAAGAGTCTGTTGCCATGAGATGGCAAAAGTGGTGGCAAAGCTCCAGAAAGAAGTGGAGAGAGGAGTCATCTCTCAACCTAGAAAGTGCGTCAAGGACCACGCACGTTTTGACCGTTTGGTTAGACGCAGGCGTTCTAGAGACCAGCTGGGAGCAGTACAAATTTCACAACACTGATGGGTATGAGTGGCCATACGACAAGAAAATGCGGCACATCGGGTATCGCTAATTTCAGCGATGGATTCATGGCTTTTTGGGACGGTGGGTCAGAGTCGTCGCGCCTGCATGTGCTGTTGCAAAGATCCAGGCACACTATCCACCACTTGGGAATGAAGAGGATTTTGTTTTCACTGGTTTTGCTTTTGATTGATTATTACAATGTGGAACAGAGTGTCCATGATAAACAGTATCGTAATGTATATTAAGCTTGTGCATTGGTAAAAGCAAAACACTTTCCACAGTATTTTCTTAGTACGTAATCCTTTCTATTTTATAATAGCAACCAGCAGCTCTACAAAACTCCAACATCAGCGTACTAGATTTCTTAACTGAATAAATAGAGTGCACTGATGTATAACACAAAGATTACCAAAATATAAGGTGTCACTAAGGAAGGTGACAACTTTTGGCTCAGATGGAGCAAGTGTAATGGTTGGTCGGAATAATGGTGATGCATCCAAGCTTTGTACTTATCAGCCTTTTTGTGTGTGTGTTCATTGGGCGTGTGACAGGCTGCATCTGGCAGTACATCAAGCATGCAGAAACAAAAACAAACATGAAATGTAAAGAAGGAAGTTTCTAGTTTTTGTGTTCAATTGCTGTATGTAATTTGATTTTTAAATTTCACATTTTAAAAACAAAATGACAGCATTTAAATTGAAGTTTTCCAGGCACTAGAACGGACTCTTGGATTAATTTACTCTTTTGTCCAGTGTTCAGAGGTCTACCTACAACTGTTCAAGGGCATTGCTGACATAATAAACTGTGAAAGCGTGAAGTTCAAAAGATTGTTCGAGATCCAGCGGTTGTCTATGAGTGAAAGCTTTATAGCCGTAATAAGAAACACGGAGCCTCTTCCGGTTATGCTGAGCCGTGGGCACATAACAGGGATCCAGTGGCGCAAGCAATCCACACAAGCCTATCGAACTACAAAAGTGTTGCTCTTCTATTCTTAGTTGAAGATGATATCATGGATGCCATGTCTCATTTATCCAGAATCCTGCACTTTAGAGATGTATGCTTTAGAACACTTAAAAGCGCTGTACGTTGAACTTTTGTAATGTACTCATATCTTGTATATATTTTTTAGATATCACACATGCATAAAACTATGCCACGACACACTGCTTTGGTTTTAAAATTGCAAAGTGTTTTGCAGTATGATGTGAATATGGTAATTACTTAATTTGATTGCTTCATTTCAGGTCAGGGCTTGCCGTGATATGTTACAGGACATAGCTTTTAATGATGGGCCCAATTTGACAGATTTTTAAAGCACAACTGACTGCAGGAAACAGCGTCTTCAAGGGCACCGTTATTAGTAGTCAGTAATACTATAACAGATGAATTCTCACACTTCTACACAACGTCAGCGTCAAACTAGAAATTAAAGAGTAGCTGATGTTGTCAACACACTCGACGAAATCGACCCAAATGACAGTGATATTGAGGAAGATTCCACAGACGATGAAGATTATGAAATACCCGAGGACCAGTCCAGAACTACAGTGCTAAAGGAATCTTCTGATGAAGATGAAGCTGTGCCCCAACCTGCTGCACCACAGCCTTCTACGTCCAAGAAGAATGCTTATAAATGGACCAAATCTCAGTTCGTGTCACCCGATGCTATCTTCAGACTGAGGGAAGTTGTTAGATTGGCCTGATGATTGTCAGTTACCATCGCCTATAAATTTTTGTATGATTTTGTAACTGATGATATGCTGGACTTGCTTGCAGAGATGTCTAATCAGTACAGTGTAGAAAAAACTGAAAAGTTTGTTGACACTGATAAAACTGAACTGAAGAAAATGATTGGTATGTTTTTGAGGATGGGTCTGACAAAAATGTCAGGTAATCGCAGTTAATGGGAGTCTGACACTAGGTATTATTGAACCCGTGGCAAGTGTGATGAGCCGAAATCGGTTTCAGTTACTACTAACATCACTACACTTTGTCAACAACACTGCTAGTGATGAGGACAAGAAGGATAAACTGTGGAAAGTATGCCCTCGGCTTGAGAAATTTAGACAGAATTGCCAGAAACTTGTTCCCGAGGACATATGTAAGACATAGCTGTTGTAGAGTGTATTGCATCTCCACGTTGATTTAAAATGTTTTTGAAGACAATTTTTGATCTCAAGTTGAAATAAAACTGATTATCTTCAACTGAACATTTGTTTTATTGTGACCAATATTTGGTCTTTTTTCGACCCTCAAGTCCCATTGGGTCACCGGTGGAACAATTAAGAAAAATTAATTAGCAAGCGTGAAAAATTTTTTGACCCTACTCTTTTGTTTTTAGGCCTATTAGAGAAATGTTCAAGTGGAAAATAATATTTTTAATCAATTTGAAATTAATTTGGGCCCCTGAGGGGTAATTACTTACTTTGCTTGCTTCATTTCAGGTCAGGGCTTGCCGTGATACGTTACAGGACATAGCTTTTAATGATGGGCCCAATTTGACAGATTTTAAAGCACAACTGACTGCAGGAAACAGCGTCTTCAAGGGCACCGTTATCAGTAGTCAGTAAATTTCATTTCTTCCTGCACCCCCTCCGTACCTCCCCCTTCCGCGCCACGCGCCTAAGAGTAGCAAGTTGCCTGACTCCTCATGAATATGGACCCCAACTTTTTCAATCCTAGATGAGTCCATGGTTACACGTCTCTACAAACATGTACACTTCAGAGGCATACACCCCTTTGCAGAGTGGAAATGTGTAAGTCAAGAAGATGAAGGCAGAGAAGACTACAAAAACAGCTTGAAGATAATCCATTTCACCAGTGTTTATCCTCTCTCCAATGCATGCTGGGAGAGAACTTTCTCAGCCATGAAGCATACAAACAGTGATTGGAGATGAAGACAGGACACTGACACCTTAAACGGACATTTGAAAAGAAGTCTACTCTAAGTGGGCCAAAGTTCAATCATTTTGAAGCCATGACAATAGTGCAGAGATGGTGGCTTGCAGGCCAGAGAAGAAGATGGCCCAATACACTGACATAGAGACCCAAAAACTAAGGAATGACATTAAAGCTGCTGGATCCTGGTTGTCTAAAATTTTTGATTATAAACTCTGACACATATAAAAATTCAAGGTGTATTTGAATTTTAGCCATCTGACGGGTATTTTTACAACCACTGTCACTACTAGTCATGATACTTGCGCTTGCAAGATTGGGTTTCAGTGACAGTGTCAGACATAATGGCTGTGACGGTCTCTGTTCAATGTGATTAGAGGCATTAAGTCGATACACCCTCCAGATTGAATGGCACCAAGGCAATGTTCACATTAATGTATTTGCAGAAGAGGAAATGTGCTGCAATTATTGGACAGGGAATCCAGTTCAGGATTTACATTGTATTGGAGCGTATCAGAAGTAGGATGATTTTGATGCACAAGTCAGGCAAATGATTTGATGTCTTTGGCTCATAAGTCAGAAGTGGTCAAACTTGAGCGGGTTGGTGGGATTGGAAATGGGACAGCTATACTGACCATTGATTGTATTGACGATTCCGTGGCATTTCGAGTTGAGGGTGAGGAAAACACCATGGTAAGGGGAAGCGTATGGCTTAATATGGTTGATGTTAACTCATTTAGTGACAAGGCAAGCAACACCTCTAATTATATGGTACTGCAATTCATTGTGCAGGGCCCAGTTTTATCAAAGCACACACACACATGACACTGTTACACCTTAACTGGTTTTCACTGGCACACAGTTCATTCCTTACAAACCACAAGCGCATTTCCAACAATGCTAAAACGCTCTCAAATCTAAAACCAGATACTGATGGTCTTACTTCAGTACACAACAGTATCAGTTACCAAAGCTACACATACTTCAAACATTGTCAGCACTTTACTTCTGGTTTACATGACCAACTTTCTCACCTTAGAAAGTTAATCACTGACCAGCTGACCAGCATTTTCTCAAATACCTTCTGGCCAACATGCCAATGAAACCCTTTAAAACTATGTAAACCATCAATGACATTGCACAACTTCTCAAATCCTACTCCAGTACAGGTAACAACTGACACACGCTGACTCTCACAGGTCTACCTCATTCATTGCGTCACCCCTACCACCAAGCATCTTCCTCAAGTCTACACCCGTTCTGTCCACCGCCATCAGAGGTTTCATGGCAGCCATAAGACTGCTGTAGAGATTCGGGAATAGAACTTCTTGAGCAGCCAACAGCTGCTTCGTACGGTGTCGCTCTTTGGGTGCCTCAAAGCATGCCGGGCAATTTTCAGCAATCACTGGCAGGCAATTCTGAAACATCATGATTTCCAGTACAAACAAAAACACTGTTGACTTTAACTGCTCCAGATTTAATTGGACTGTCAAACATAAAATTATGAATTTGAAAATGACCCCCGTATGCTTTAACAGTAACTTGAGTTGGCAGCTGATTCGGCAACAATTCAAGAACAGATGAGCGTGGTAATGTTCTTAAACCTGGCGATGCTTCAGTTAAGAATTCAACATCGACAGTTAAACAGCAGTGGAATGCCCCAATAAGTAACAGTCAAGCAAACAAGTAACGCCAAAAGACAATTAAGTAAACTTTCAACAATTCAATCCAAAATATTGAAGACTCAAAAACGACCTACAAAAGACTAATTAACAACACTGATACATGACTAATACAAACCTGCTCAGCAAAACTTCGCAAATCTTTTTCTCGCACATAAACAAAAGGCCTGATAACTCGCAGATCGCCTTCCCTGAAATAGACAATGATTACAACCTTTAATTCCCAACCCGCAGATATAACAAATCAAGCATTGAAACTGAGTTACAACCAACCAAAACCAAAAACCATAACATAATTTTCAAAAGCCAACAATTACCTCGTAAGCATTCAATACAATACTTACTCCACAGTGTAATTTGCTTTCATCGTCCTCAGTGCACCGTTGTGAAACACGGACATCAGAAAGCTACAAAAATCAACAGTAGCCATTACTAATTCGAATGCAAAATTCTCACCACAAAGCAATGTCAGAGCCGCCAGTTGATTCGCTCACTTGGCCTTCACTCAGCCCAGTCAATTGGCCAAGACACCTGTGTGGTTTGAGAGTCAGACGTACTGTAGTCATTGGCAAAAATCAAGTGTTCTGGACAGTTGTCCATACTAACCCGGCATATATTAGGAGAGTGAATCTAGTGTAGACAAAGTAAAATGTACAAATACATACAATCACCTCATGTCAAAGAGTACAACATATCTGCTTGATCAAACCCTGAGGTCTTGAACGAGTTCTCAGTCTGGAGACACTAAATCAGCAGAGTTTCTTTTAAGTTACTCCTGGAACAAGTTAGGTTAAACGGTGGCGTGGAAGCTATTTGCATTGGGGCAACTTGACAAAAGTGTGACAACTTACCATGACGTAGTGTTACTTGCTTTAGGGTAACTTGCCCCAGCACAACTTGTAGTGTGGACGGAAACCTGCTGACAAAGCTCTGTGCCTGCTCGGTTTCAGATCAATTGAAGCACCATATTTGCTACAAGGCAAAGGGATTGTGGTGTGGTGTGGACGCTCAGCTGATCGGGCACAAGTTGCTCTACAGCTAGTAGTTCTAAGGCAACTTGTAGTGTGGATATGACTCATAATTCGCATTTCATCCTTGACTGCACTAACACCTCATAATGTCTCACCTTTCAGTCAGGTCATCCAGGTGCTGACCCATGGCAAGTACATTGTAGCCCTCGCGACGTGCGCAGGCGTAAATCCGGCCACGCTTCATGCGGCTACAGAAGCTACAAATGGAGGCGCATCCATCAGGCAAGTTGGAGGCCGTGTCCAGAATACCTACAAGAGTGACTGCATATGTGGGAAACTGTCTTGCCCATAGTCACATGTCATTGGAACCTGAACAGACCTACTCTGACAATGAGTCGGCATAAGATAACAACGTTATCACTGAGGCTAATCAAAAGTCTAGTAATTACCCAAAACAGGCAGTGCACCAATGTGGCAGCATCTGTAACTAATAAGGAAATGAAATTTCTTATTTTCCACAAATATTTCAAAATTAAGACATGGCTAGAATAAAAGCAAACTGACTTGTCTTTTAATTTATGTCATGAAAATGGTCAGGTGTGTGACCTTTGACTCTTTAGCTTTCAACTCGGATCAGTTAGTTATCACTTTCTATCCTCTCATTGTTAAATGGCCATTTGACCAACAAGTGTCATCTGGCAAAATTCAGGCTGTACGCTGTGTCCTCAGTTTTGTCCTTCAGGACTGGTACTTCGTGTGGTGAAGTTGCACTTATTGTTTACCCTGATTTCCAGAGTTATTTGAAATTTTAAGCTAAAGGCTTGAGAGCTTCACCGTGTAAATTTGAGTATTAATTCTGAGTGATTAAGACTATACATAGTAACTAGTGTACTTGAAAACAAAGCCTTGTTCCCGAGAGTGAGTCTAATGAAAAAACCTTTCTTCATCACAGTGACACCCAGCTGTAGCTGAGAAGACCGACATAAAGGCGATGCATATGGAGAATCTACTACACCAGAGCGTATTAGGAAGTCTTTCAAGTATTTAGTAACTCGGGGACGTTCACAACACTTACACTGCTCTTCATAAAAATATGGCACACTGAGGCTAGCTGTGTATTGTTTCAGCGGACTAGGATCATATGACGAGGTCTGTGGGTCCACCGTCACAGCGCCAAGTTGAAATTCAATGCCCTGAAATACAAACATATTTTCTTGATTACTTAGCTCACTGTATCCCTAGAGCTGTTCTGCTCCAGCACAGCTCTCTGAACCACTCAGCATTAGAAACTGCCCATTTCATGGCACCTTGAACTTAATCGACAGATCTGTACAATTCCTGCTGCCATCAAGACACTCGTTTACCAGCCAGATAACTTTACTTTATGTTCATGCTGACTTTGAACACAGCAGTTAGTTAACATGACATTCCTCTGACTAAAAGCTTTTTGCAGAAACCAGGTAGTTTATGCCACATGACTAACGGTTGGGTCTACCAAGACCTCCAGCGTGCACGTGCCTATTCACCTATGTAAACTACGTGCATGCCTGTGTACCTTATAAGAACTTCAAGAACTCACCTTGCTCTTACAGTAGAACTGGTACTGCTTCAAGCAATGCAACAGAGAGAGTGAGTCCTTCCCTCCAGACAGACAGACCAATACTCGGTCTCCGTTATGAATCATCGAGTACTCTTCCAGGGCTTCCACTGTCGGCTTGAAAATCTTTTTAGGAGGTGAGCACCATTTAGTCCTCCGCACACGATTTAGTTTACCACCGCCTTTGTTTGGCACAGATAGTACATTCACCTCCTCAACAGCATTAGTATACTCTGAATGTCTTGAGATCATTCCTGGATGTACATCACAACTAAAACAGTAACTGTAATCTTGCGCCTGCTCAAGAGCAGAATTACTCAAGCCTTCTGACTGGTTGCCAGATAAATCTTGGTGAGCCAATGAATTGCAGGTCTGATGTTGCCCATCTGCAGAACCATTAGCAATGCAACTTGCTGCAGTCTGGGGGGACATACTCAACTCTGCATATGCGTTCGGTAAAGCATCAGCTTCTCGTGAAGAATGCACAGTACTCTTGCTTTTGTTCTCTTCACTTCCTATTGCAGCACCAGAACTCATCACAGACACAGGCTCATCAGGTTGCTGACATATGTTATCACTTTGTAGATCATGCTGATTCACAGTAATATCCTTATTGCACTTTTCTGCATCCATTTCGTTTTCCGCACTTTTGCTGCTAATAGTAACACCAGTCACCCTGCTCTCGTACACTCTTCCTTTTCCCACAAATAAATCCGGAGGAGTGAATGGTGGTTGGTGTTTGACAGGTGCACTGTCAGCTGGGTTCTGTAAATAGTCACGTGCTTCACTGGGCAGAAGAAACCAACGAATCGACTGTGCACTGGAGTCGAATAAAAGTGTCTGGTCTGCAAGCTGAACTCGAACTTTGCTCGCTTCGTTAAAAACATTAATAGCCATTTCCAGACATTCCTGAAAATTCAAATAATTGAATATTACACATTACAAAAATAACAAGGAGCTGACCCTTCCGTAGCAAGGATTATGTCACACACTAAAAATATCTAAAATATAGTATTAGATAACTTGAGAAAAACATTCGACACTCTAGCCTTTCCAAAACCCACACATAAGTTGGGCAACAAAATAAAACGATAATCTATGGGACACTAATATCACGCAGATGACATAAAAAGATAATGAACAAAAATAAAACACGTGCTCTATGTCAAAAACTCCTTAATCACCCATGCATAACTAAGAAGTTAATTACCACTTTGGAAAACTGGCAAATAATAATTTTACATTTTTTATTTAAAGTTTGGGACTTAAGAAGACCTCAAGTATGCATGTGACTATTCGTGTAATAAGAATTGCTAATTAACATAAGAGATTGAGGCAGAAATACGTTTAGAGGATGACATGCTTTTATTTTAACCTATTTTTGAAGATTCGAAATTTTTCCGTTGCACAACTATCCACTGGTTTGGGACTAACTGCGAAAATCCCAAAACGGATCTCCAGCTTTTCACCAACAAATGGACATGGCAGGAGAAGTGAAGAAAATGAAAAATAAAGATTTTGGTCTTCAGGCTTAAACACAAGTACATGCACTGTTGCTTCAATTTGTTACCTTCAAGCTCTGTGGGAGGGGTCCTTTCATGGGTGCTTGTGGCTCAGGAAAGGTCATATGACCAGAAGCGTAGCTGATGGAGCCCAGCCACTTCCTGTCCTTGAACACCTGATGGTGTCGATGGCGCCACTCTCCTGTCTCCGGATTGAAAATGTACTGAAATGAAACAAAGCTGCCATGGTAAAGTAATGCGAGACAATCGTGAACCAAAAAAAGAATTGAATATACACCAAGTAAAGAACTATGAAGAGAAAATATGGTACAAGCCAAAAGTGTTCAGACAAAATGATCCAAATTACCCCACAACGGCAGCTGGGTCTAAGCCGAATTTTATCGTCAGAGTGGTCTTCCCTCATGTTTGACAATGAAGAGGAATGACAACGAAAGTTAAAAAGGTGACTTAAGCCATTCTGTAATAGATTTTTGTCGCCCAAATAGTTATTGCCAGTCATTTTTGCTGTTAAAGAAATTACATATCATTACGGAAAATGGCATTTTGTCTGATTACCTTTGTCTTGTAATGTACGTTATCCATTTTAAGTGCTACTGTAATAGCTTCCTTGCACATTGCAGAGCAGTGTGAATCACAGATCACTGCTGGCCATGATTACATAATCACGTCCACTTCTAGAAACTATTCCGAGATCTAAAGGCAAGCTTGAGCGATACAGCTTTTTTTTAATGATTTTCCAATGCTGAATTATATACAATTTTATGTTACGGTGACGGTGACCAATAAGAGCAACTCATGGTTACCGTAGTTACTTGATCCTATAAGATACTCCCGTTAAGGTAGCCACACACTATGAAGAATTGTTTGCACGTACTTAGTGTGCAGGCTGTATTGAGTTTTGGACCTAAACTGGCACAGAATTGGCTGCATTTTCCGAAGCTGAGGACTTCTGTCAAGTTTACTAATGCTTGACCCGAGGCCCAAATATAACCACGTGTGTGCAACCAATTACTCGTGTGTGCGTACTCTCTCCTGTAGTACAACTAGCCATGTGACATGCCAGCTGATAACACTAAGATCTGGTAGCAGCGCTGCCTCCAGAGTAGCACCATGCGTGGACAAACTGTGCAGTTTAGCAATGGACACACAAAGATTTGGACGCAGCAGTTGCTGCACTGCGAACCATTACCAGGGCTAGCATTCAACAAACTTCAGCCACCACTCCTTGTAATATACGACTACCACTACAGAAGCACATAAAGCCAAACCCATACAACACCGACCTGAGGTAACATTTTCCAGCCATGTTCAGCCACAAGCTTGACAGCTGTCAGAACAAAATCCGCGGTCTCGTCACTCATGAAGAATGGCAGGTTTAGCCGTACAAAACCTGGTCTGAAATTTCAATAATACATCCTGTTAAATAAAAGATTACTCTCACACACTTGTATAGAAGTTCCTATAGACGCTTCAAACATGATACAGGAAACACTTATAAGTACCAGAAATAACAACAGATAATGTGGCAAATGACATAAGACCAAAAACAATACAAATCGATCATATTTTTTTAAGAGTAGGAATTCAGCATCTGTATAACTTTTTGGCATTTTATCTACGAAATCCAACATGCAAAGAAACATCATAATGAAAAGAGCTAATTCAGTATACAGCTCCCACTTTGCTACCATGGCAACTTTTGAAGACCATACCATTTTTACCCTACCAAATGAAATGATTAATTTTCCCTGAAGAATAATTTCAGTTGATCAACGTTACACAATTCAGACTTAAACAAAAATTACACAAAAGCTTTATACTAAACCAAACTATTTGACAAAAAGATTGGGAGGCAGACATAGAACTTCTTTTACCATTCTTCCACACTATTTATAATTTTTTGACTAGTGGTTTCTTAAAATAGAAGACAAATTCCAACTACTAAACAAAGTCCACTTGGCTAGCTAGTTACCTCAAAATTTCTGTCTCTGAGTACTCTCTGTATCGTCTGAGGTGAGTACGATCTAGTCTACTGTCTTCTGCTAAGATAGTCTCAATCTGTTCGGAGAGCTCTTCGTCAATTCCAAGTAGATCCTGTAATGTAGAGACACTCCACAAATAATGAAAATAACCTGAATTTGAGTCAACACATTTTCTTCAGAAATTACCTCTTTCCGCCATCTTTTTACAAAATTCAGTATTAGTAATCAATATATTAAGCTGATGTCTTTCTAAACCGCTCTGAGGTGGTGGTGCGTTACAACTATTATTAAAATCTCTTGGTCTGTTTATACCGACCTCTTGTCTATTTACATTGTCACGACGTTTTGGTTGGTCTATTCCCCGGCAATCGTCGGGTGTTCCTGCGTTCTTAGAAAATGTATAATCCAAAAATCACACAATCATAAGAATACCACATATCCATACCTGTTCTTCTAAGAACGCATCAACACCTGACGATGGCCAGAGAATAGACCGACCAAAATGTCGCGACAATGTAAATAGACAAGAGGTCGGTGTAAATAGACCAAGAGATTTTAATAATAGTTGTAACATATTAAGCTGTATTTTGCCTTGCTTAGCTGGATAAAAACAAAATTGAATTAGGCCTTTTACTCAAATAAAATCAGTCTAATATTCCCTAACATAGCAGGCTTCCATTTGCATTACCAATAAAACCGAAAGAATTGATGACTCAAGAAAATACTTCATAATTTATTGGGATTATCCAACCCTAAAATATTCAATTCGAAATTAGAGGATGTACAAAATGCTGGTAACTAGACTTGGTAATGGATATAGAATCCTATCATGGTAAAGACTATAATGAGAGTAAAAGCCTTAATTCAATTTTCATTTTCAGTCGGCTAAACAAAGCGAAACGCAGCTTTAACTATCCAGTCACTATATTTTGAAACATTCACATCTGATAATCATCATTAACTACACGTTTATGCAAAACAATCAAACGGTGAAAACCATAGCAACAACACTCGTGAGGTGGCAAATATCTGCTTGCACTGTTCACTTATTTCTGTGGAGCACTAACAGCTGCTTTTCACCATAAACTACTTTTCACTACGTACCTGTGCGTAGGGGCCAGCGCAGGCGCAACCTCCTCTGGTCTGGATACCAAACATGTCGTTGAGAAGAGAGCTGACAAAGTTGTGATGGAGGAAGAGACCGTTGGCGCCGTGACGCACCAAGAATGAGAAGACAGGCAGGCGAGGGGTGGTGGTGTTCCCTAGCAGGATGAGATTGGAGCACCCACACCAGGCTTGCAACGCTCGCCTGAGGACAAACTCATGCTATTATTATAACTTTTTGGTTTTCACACATCCAAGGTTCACAATCAACTTCCATCAATTCAAATTAAATTTTCAATTTACTAAATCTATTACTTTCCAACGATTTCAGACAAAATTCATTAAACACACGGCAATGATGAATGAATTTTGCAACTACACAATGATTTCCATTACAACTTAATTTTCAGAGTTTAATTAACTATGATTATTTTAGTTTCAAATTATTAAAAAATTGAAATTATTGCAATGTCCATTCACACACCAAACAGATAAGATGGTAGATAACAGGTAACACATTAATTGTACCTACACACCCCTACATTTACATCATCCCATGCTTTCATTAATGCAATTTTCTACTCATTTCCCATCCGAGGTGATAGCAGCTAATTATTCGCCTGCTATAAATTTCACACAAGTCTTCATTCATAGTTGGGTGCCCCCTCCGCCACACCTCCACCTACCTACACAGTCTGTCCTCCCTCTGCATTATCACCTGTGACGACACTGCCTCCTTCAACTGAAACACCAAACCCGCCCTCACAGACTCCACAATGGCTGGAGTACCCCCTTCCTCTCTCATCTCAACCTCCTGCAGGTAACGATGGCCATTCCTCCGCACCTGGCAAATTTTTTAGGACAAAATAATAATAATTAACGAAATAAAAAATAAATGAAAATATGTTGTTAATTTTACAATTGCAGGACTTAAAACCAAAAAACGCCAAGGCTAAGGTAAAAGAAACAATAAGGAGCATATTGTGAGTGCATATGTACCAACAACTCCCATAATTCAACACTACGAGTAGCCATCCAATCATCTTTCAGCAGCAGACATGTTGCTTAGTAAGAGGCTAGAGAGGTCACATGTGTGACTTTGCCAAACTCAGATGATACTGGAGTCAGCGAACACACAACAGCTGCATCAACTGTTAATTTTAGAAACCATTTATGAACTACTTACATAAAAGACAGAGCCTCCTCCACAGTTGGATGGTACGGGGTTCTTGAAAAGAGATTTCTTGGCTACCAGCACACCTATTCAGAAATAAACTGAATGTTTCACCAAGACCAAACACCGGCACATCATTCATCTTATCACATATACACACGATTCTTCAGTAAGATAAGACAAGTGTTCAAGTGGAGGAAAGAAAGAGCTTGTGAGAGGCATTGAGAAAGTAGACAGAGGGGAAGGACACTACAAGGAAAGAGGGCAGGCGAAGACAAGGGAGAAGATAGAGTGAGGATGGAAAAAGGAGATATGAGGGAACGAGTTGAAAGGGAGAGTGTGAGAAAAAAAAAATAAGGGCTTGCACAACAAACACTATTAGCAATAAAACAGCATCAATTGATCAATCAGTAACAGAGCGGATACAAAAAAAAGTTTGGAACACCAAGTGAAAATGAAATTCAGAGCCTTCATTTTTAAGGGTAAATTTCATATCATACACGGAACACTGCCTGTACCGAACAAGCTTAATGAGTTACTATCATGGGTGACATATTCCACCCCATGGGCCAGGTTGTACAGTAACTTCAATTCTATCCAGATTCTCTACATTGATGAGTAGGGCGCATACCAAAACTAATCGGCAAAGTTTCCCCATCAACTCCATTTACAGCAAAAATGATGGCAAGACGAGATCAGATTTCACCTGGTCAACATGCTAGCTTCTTCACAGTCGTCATATCTGGGATCTAATCTTGATATGAACCATACTTGATGATTCTCATGATTCTAACCTGGAGTTTGCACTCCACCCACAAATTTGTGGGTGGAAATGAAGACAGCATCCTTAGACATGTCACCGGCCACCTCAGAGACGGGATGCATGTTGATCTGGATGTGGGGTCCTGCAGTGGCATAGTCCCAGAAGGCTAGCGCCCCGTATTGGTGGAGCATGGAACTAATGGCATTGACATCAGACAGGATTCCTGTTACATTTGATGCCGCTGAGAAACATCCAATAAGCTGCTTGTTGGATGACTTCCACTTCTGGAAATACAAAGTAAATCAACATGAAAATCACTAAGGCACAGAAAAGAAACACATTGGAGACGGCTTAACGTCATATCCTCGGTTTCGACGTAAATTATGATAACAAGCAGGATATTCCATTAAGCGGGTTCCAATTTGTCACAGATTGTAATTACTGGACTTGCTTAGTGTTGAGAGGAGTGAGACAGCTAAAGAGGAAATGACGGTCCCCCCTGGCACAGAGTTCTGATAAGGCAAATGAGCAGCAGATGAATTGGGTTGGTTTATAGATGGAAATGCAAAGGTAATTAGAGGGTGACTTTTAATGATGATACACATGGTGGCAATAAATCGTGACATTATGCCAGTTATTTTCAAGCTATTAACAGAAATGATTAAATTTTTGACAGAACATAATAACCAGGATATTCTATTATCTGGTATGACATTAAGTGGGCTCCACTTTATTAGGTATGCACTATAATACTTTCTGAAAATATCTCTGCTTAAACACAGCTTAAGGCACTGCTCCGCTACCCTCCATTATGGTGAGGACAACACCGGAGACCGAGGGGTGTCTGGTCAACTGTTACAATTATCAGTTGTTGCGTGACAATCAAAAACACAAATTCATTTCGTCCACCGCTTCGAAATTTCCCAAAAAAATTGATATGTTACATCACCATTAAATGAACAACTAATCAAACACACCAACTTCCCATTACACTAGTCAAACTGCAACAGTTGACTTCTCCAGGTTTTGTGCAACCCCACACAGATGAATTCACGCGAAAAATTGGGAAGTGAACAACAATTGCCACTCTGTACACTAAACCTCACAAAATTCTGACCGTCGTAAGTGCGATGTAGACCACAATGTACCACTCTTCATATACCCAGTAACACAATACATGCATGACCTAAGACAATTATGTCCATTTACCGTCAACTCCGTTTCAAGATGTAACATGTCAATAAGTCCGTCTGGTGTCTGCGATATTCTCACCACCTGTGCACCCAGCTCTCTCCATGGCAACAAGTTGGAATGGTGCTCGTATGGTCCCACAAACACTACCTACATGGATGGATGATATGGATGCAAAAACTTAAGTTGAAGCTGAATGGCATCACTTGCACATATACACAGGCAACTGCAAAACCGTACTCCTGATTAGCAAATTTATGAATCATTTCAACCAACATTAAATTACAGACAGCAGAAATAGGTCTTCTGTATCTTTGATTATTTGCCATCGAATTTTGTATCTGGGCTCAAAATGTGCTTTTGATCGCGCGAACATGTGTCGTGGGTATGCGTGCACATGCGTAGGTGTGTGTGTGTGAATTGAATGAGTCAATTGACATATTCTCCTTTATTTGTACAGATATAAGTCACAATAAACTATTAGAGTAAAAAAAATAAATAAGTCACAATCTTAGACTTAACATCTAGCTTACAGGCTTGTAATTAGCAAAAATTGGTGATGCAAAATTTAGAGATTACAAAAATATTTCGATACTACTATTGTGGCAGTTGAAATGCTTTTTTCTCACATGCAGCATGGTTAAGAAAGTGTAACACTAAAACCTAATGACAACTTGACGGTCACTAGGGTCTCCTTACTTACCGGCGACATTTTTAAGTGCATGGCGTGAATAAGTTTGTGTACTGTTGCTGTGCAACCACTTCCTGCAAAGATGACAGCATCGTGCTCACTGGCGTTGACAGCATTACGAATAATGTCCCTGAAAAGGAAAACCACCTGATCCATACATGCAATTCAGGATGTTAAAAGTGGAATTTGGATTGAACAAAGACAACAAATAAAAATGAAAAAGCTAAACCTGAAGTTCTTGGAAGTTGTTTCTAACAAATTGGAGTGCCTTTAAGACACTTTTATACATCCTCCAAGTTTATTGATAGGTACAGAAGCAAGACATATTGAAGACTTGAAGATGTGTTTATGGGATTGGAGACCTGCTTATTAATACAAAGTAAACAGCCACTCAAAAGATTCATTTTTTTTTCTGAACTGCAAAAAAACAAGTTTCCCCTTAAAATTGAATTTCCAAAGTCACCTAAGTCGTGACACAACTGAAACGATATTGTGACTTCGGGCAATATTATTGATAAACAAAGCTAACCCACCTGGCTTCATGCCTGTACAGTGACGTCTGTAAAGAAGTTACAGTGGTAGTTGTATGAGTATTGCCATAGTTGGTCAGAACCTGCTCCCGGATGTAGTCCTCGATGAAGCCAAGTGACTGGCCTGAAGCAGTGTAATCACAGTACACCACTGAAAATTATTGATTAATAAAAGCATTATATTACTTCTACTACAAGGAGTCCAACAACACCATGACTCGAAGGTCAGACCATACACAAAAGTAGAGGAACATCACTAACACTGTCCAGACCTATGAGGCCTGTGAGGGTGACCTAGGATAATTGTGACAAATGACTAAACTGTGCCAAATGAGGAAACAATGCCCACCCTTGTTGTTGACATATCCCATTTCCCTCAGGCTCTGTTTGTTTACACAACTGGTAACTCGACCCAGGGTGATGACACCATCTGTATGCCAGGCCACAGACAGTGCTGTTCCTCAAAGGAACAGTTTATGAATGTAGGTGTATCTTGGGAAAATGTGAGGCGATTTTGACCAAAAACATGCCGTTGTGGTTGACATAAGGTAATTTACAAATAACTTTCAAAATTGAATGAGAAAAATGCAACAGTTGAAATAACCAAAAGTTCAGGCACATTCCACTCATGGACATCAGACGGCTTATCACTGCTGTAAATCAAATGTCAAGCTGAAATGTACACACAGCAGCTACATACTTGTAATGTGGCCCAGTAACCTACCCAACTTGCTGACACAGGACTTCAGATACTGAGCAGAATGCCCACCAATTTCTTATTAGAGGGAGACCTGAGAGATCTGATAACTCGGGTCTTTTTCCTTTTATGATTGAAACCTGGGAGCCACGCATATTGACAAGATCCCCAGAGGCGTGTACAAAAAATTGCGGGTAGTTGGTACTTTTTCGGCAAGTTTTACGGGACCGCACGGGGGCCAGGCTCCCTGTCGGCCGCAGTTTCTATTGAAAATATTAACAAGGACTACATATGTAATAACATCTTCCTTTCTCGTGGTGAGCTGATGAGACCACGTTAATGACAATGATGAGACTAACAGTAACAATGACAGTAGTGAGGAGGTGCCTGGTGACAGCCACTGAGCGAATCGACGTCGAGGACACCAAGTAGGGAGAACAACGTTTTTTAAATTCTTTTTACAATACCCATGTGTCATACGTTTTTGAAAAGCCCTTGGTGTGAGAAATGAAATGGTGCAAAAATCAGAAAAATTGGATGAGCGGTTGACAAGAAAATGGCCATTGACACGCGGCGATTATGCGTAAAATATCTGCCTTTTTACATAATTTCGTAAAAAATAAAAGAATATACATGTGCTGCGCATAAAAAGATTCGACTCATTGAGACAACATGGTGGTGTGTATTATATGAAATTTGGATCGATTTCTACAGAGATATTGCTGTTTAAGTGTGTTATTATAGCATATAGAACAGGCTCATCATGTTTGGTGAAAACAATGGATTACACACCTTAACAGGTAAAGAGCAAAGACACCACATCAGCTCAGAAATAAATAAATCTGAGCTAGGAGGAAATTTCACATCAAATCACAATAACACATTGATGGATTTGAGGGGGGCAAATATCTTACGGGTAAAATCCTGCTTAATACTCTGCCCTGCCCCCCCCCCTCCTATCTAAAAATCCTAGATCTGCCTCTGAATACTACTACATGGGCAACACATCATTGCCTGACAGTGATAGGGGGCTGGGGAGGCTATAGTTCCACCACTTTTTTCAGTGCTGGGTGCCACCCATGTACTATTAGATCGTATCATGGCAAAAAACATCAGAATGTAAACAAAAGACCATTTGGGAAAACAAATCACTCTTAACATGAAGGATTTCATCATTTACACAACAAAAACTTNCCTTGACTTCGAGAAAACAACTTGAGGAGATGCGCACGCATCTAAACTACATCCTGTCCAAATTTCATGTTTGTATTTGAGAGTATAGTGCTCTTTTGGATAGGAGGAACAAGAGGTACTTTTTCGAAAGTTGATCGCATGGCGGAAAATTGTGCGCTAAAAAAGCTTACAAAAAATGACTTATCAGCGATAATTTGAGACAAAAAGATTACAAACTTACAAATAAAGACTAAGGTAACGATTTACAACACAAAATTGTCTTATAGTTAAGTTGAAGTCTGAAATCAGTTAAATTACCGACGTGGGTTTTACACGGAGGCAGATATGGAGCACCGTGACCTACTTTTTGATTGTCCTCCCTACACCAAGGGTGTGTTCAAACTTTAGTAACGTAGCTAAAATCTAACCAAAGTCATGTGTTCTCATTTAAAACACACGACAATATCTCACAATATTTCGCGAAGTATTGCTTTTGGCGAGGTCCCAGTGTTACCGGAAGTCGGGAGGCAGGACAGCCACAGGAGGTGGAGGTGGAATATTGTGAATATGTTCGGTCACCTTTTCGCAATCCATACGGGCTGGAAAACACTTTTTCCTTTCCTATGATGTTCCCTTCAATGTACTTGATAAGCTCGTCCGTGGAGTCGCAAACTGAAGTTGAATTTTGAGCAACCTTCTCGGGAAAGTCGTAAAACTTTCTTTTAGCGTGCGGCAGACATGTGGCCATTTTACGACTACAACGATGCCTGTGTCTGAAAACAAAACTAATTTCGAATCCCTGGATAAACAGTCACTAGGTGGCGAAACCGTCTCGTCTACGGACAGCCCGGCGGGCTCACCCAGCTCGGCTGCTGGTGTCAAATACATGCGGAAATTTATAAGGTTACTGTGCCGGGTTGCATGAAACAGTCCCAAATAGGGACTCAACTAAGTTCCCTAAGCTTTTTTCATATTTTTATTCTTTAGGCACAGATGTAATTTTTTTCTATAACTTTATCTTTATTGTGAGCTCTTCTTCACTATGATACATTTTTTAATAATATAACTAAAAACTGAGCCTTTAATTCAATCAAAACAGTCAGGGACTTGGTCCTTTAATTGAAGGCGTTGCACGAAAAGACCCCTACTTATTTAAAATAACATTGAGAATTCAATCTAGATTTCACTCTCGACTTGCATCAAAGCCAAAAATTGTCATAGTATTGTAACAGGAGTGCCCTGAACATGATTATGTAAGTAAGATATATGCGCCCTCTAGTGGTCAAGCTGTGTATTACGTATGGAATTTTCCTATGATGTTGAGTCCTTTGGACATGGCCAAATATGGTCAGAGCCTAGGAGCTATGGGCCTCGCCCTTCAGATCGTGTCTGATTGGTTGAAATTATGTACTTAAGCTTTGTCTCTGTCAGATACGAGGAGTACAGTCGCAGAGTTCAAGAAGCACACCTTCACTCACTCCAAATTGCAACTGTTTGTGCAGCTTTCGGGCTCCTCCCGGACTTGGTTGCCAACAGTTTAGCCCCAGCAATTCTCGGGCTCCTCCCGAGCTTGATTGCATCTCACCTTTCGGATCTGAATAACCAAATTGCCCCGTTCTTGCACACACAACTATTAATCAGCGACTGGCTTGCCCGTGTATCAGAACTGTATAAATCACAACGCTGCGATACTAAATCATGGAACAACTGGATTGCTTGTAAGTGTGGAATATTGTAGTTATATATTCTTACAATAAACCTATGTATTATTCACCAACTTTTAGTTTTCAACATCACCCTCAGTCCGCACCGGGCTCGTAAAATCGGGGCGCCTTGGTCGTAGATACCGCCCCCGTTACAC
>NMRA01000052.1:1122009-1236239 GCA_002633005.1 Phoronis australis
GCGCTGTTCCTTTTTCATCAGTCAACGTCATTGGTCGATTTCGTCAATATTATTAACGTCAGTCGTTATTAATCATTGTACGTCTGCTCTCGTCATCACCTTCGTCGTCTCTCTCACGATCGTATCTGTCATCGTCATGTTATCGTCGTCCATGTTGACTGATGACAAAGGAACAGCGCGTGTTGTAGCAAATAACCGATAGATGGTGCTAGATATAGTAAGTTCCCTGAAATGGCTACCGATTTCACAATGTGCGTGGCTAACGCTAAAGTGGACCAAGTTCAGAATGGCGTAGTTATAGACTAGAGTAATTGAGGGTCGTGAAAAGGATTTGTACGGATAGCCAGATGTCTGAGGAATGCAACGATACCAAAATCATTTATTTAGACCTACATTTAGTGGATTTATTTGGAATAAGTTACGGGTCCATTATATCCGACTAGTGCCCTTTTGGATAGGAGGAACAAGAGGTACTTTTTCGAAAGTTGATCGCATGGCGGAAAATCGTGCGCTAAAAAAAGCTTACAAAAAATGACTTATCAGCGATAATTTGAGACAAAAAGATTACAAACTTACAAACAAAGACTAAGGTAACGATTTATAACACAAAATTGTCTTATAGTTAAGTTGAAGTCTGAAATCAGTTAAATCACCGACGTGGGTTTTACACGGAGGCAGATATGGAGCACCGTGACCTACTTTTTGATTGTCCTCCCTACACCAAGGGTGCGTTCAAACTTTAGTAACGTAGGACCTAGCTAAAATCTAACCAAAGTCATGTGTTCTCATTTAAAACACACGACAATATCTCACGTAATTTCGCGACGTAATGCTTTTAGCGAGGTCCCAGTGTTACCGGAAGTCGGGAGGCAGGACAGCCACAGGAGGTGGGATATTGTGAATATGTTCGGTCACCTTTTCGCAATCCATAGGGGCTGGAAAACACTTTTTCCTTTCCTATGATGTTCCCTTCAATGTACTTGATGAGCTCGTCCGTGGAGTCGCAAACTGAAGTTGAATTTTGAGCAACCTTTTCGGGAAAGTCGTAAAACTTTCTTTTAGCGTGCGGCAAACATGTGGCCATTTTACGACTACAACGATGCCTGTGTCTGAAAACAAAACTAATTTCGAATCCCTGGATAAACAGTCACTAGGTGGCGAAACCGTCTCGTCTACGGACAGCCCGGCGGGCTCTCCCAGCTCGGCTGCTAGTGTCAAATACATGTGGAAATTTATAAGGTTACTGTGCTGGGTTGCATGAAACAGTCCCAAATAGGGACTCAACTAAGTTTCCTAAGCTTTTTTCATATTTTTATTCTTTAGGCACAGATGTAATATTTTTTTTCTTATCTTTATTGTGAGCTCTTCTTTTACTATGATACATTTTTTAATAATATAACTAAAAACTAAGCCTTTAATTCAATCAAAACAGTTAAGGTTTTGGTCCTTTAATTGAGGGCGTTGCACGAAAAGATCCCTACTTATTTAAAATAACATTAAGAATTCAATCTAGATTTCACTCTCGACTTGCATCAAAGCCAAACATTGTAAGTAAAACAGCTGAGATAGGACAATCAGTGTTTCCACAAGCCCGCAAATACGCAGTAGATTTAGGGATCTTAGTTGAGTCCCTATTTGGGACTGTTTCATGCAACCGGGCACAGAACACGTTTTGATGATTTCAATCAATCCTCGTTGTCACGTGCGAATGCACTTGGTCTCAATCTTGAAAGATAAAAGCAGGGATCAACTAAAAACTCATCAGTGATCCTAATCACTGCTCGTGTGAGAACTGCTACATTTGTTTACACACCCCGTAACATGAATATGTACTTTTGTATTTGTGTTTAAGTTTTGTATATTCTCTGTACTGTATGATTAGCTTGTATTTTAAGTCTTTGTAGTTGAGTTTGCAAATTTTAAAAAATTGTCGGATAATAGGCCTAGCACTTGTACTAAGTTTCATTGTTAAACCTCACTGACTTTTAAAAATTATTACTGCTAACTACTACTTTACAAATCGCTACGTCCCGATCCATATAGTTCCCACTTGCCGATTCGCTAGAAAATCGTAGGTCACGCTTGCCCACAGCAGTCTTTGGTGGTTTTCAAATTTTTCTCCTTGAGCGTTATCTAGGGTTATGTAGCATTATTTCGTTTCAGATAACTGGACCGGAAAGCCGTTTTTAGTAGGCTAATGGCCAAAACTGGGCTTAACAAAGAGAAAACTATGAATTCTATATAGCTCATCATAAGTTAGGTCACTAGTGGACTCAGTTCGACGTGCAGCAGTGAACCATGAAATTTCTTCTGTAACCGTCGTAATCCCAACCAGTCGATTGCCATCTATTAATTTACAGAATATGCATAACTCAATGCGGGTGGTTCGAATTCAACTCCAGTCACTCTAGTGACGGAATAAGTTGTGCGATCTTGAATGGTGACTTGGCTTTTTAGACCCGTTACTCCACTATAGTAAGAAGCTAACTCCGGAACACGGCGGCACTTTACAATGGCGATCCACTTTTTCGCATCCCGCAACGAAGGCCAACGCGTATATTGAAAACTATATGCCAGCAAAATTTGGGATGAAATGGCCGGCGTCTGTCACAGATGAGATTCAATATCAATTTGTACATATGGTATATTGTTCGAGATTATTTTATTTTCGACATCTAAGCACAATTATTTTCGTGAAAACTATGAATGCCTAAAAATAACGTTTCCGGTGTTCTATTGTCTCTATTGGAGTTATTTTCAAAGTTGTTCAATGAGGGAAAAAAACGTGCTTTAGCAGTTTCATTGTATTTTTTTACAAAAAAATATCTCACCGAGGGAGTGATGTGCCCAAAACCTGTGCTTCACGGGACCATGTAGCCCTGTGTAGGCCTATAGTGGATCGATGAGCAAGATGCGAGGAAACGAGGAGTGATCGAGAGGCCACAATCGCCTAATTACCGATAGCAACTCCCGACTGTGGTCTCCAGGCACCGACGCGGTTGCGCGATTCGAATGCCCGCGCCGTTTTTACGTGACATGTTTTCGTTTCAGGGAGCTGCTCGTTGACGGATGACACGGAGATACGAGAATTTCTGGTAGAGCTGAAGCCACCGTCGGAGGGACCACATGCGGAGGTGCGTAAGCATGCGCGGCGGAGCACTGAAAAAAGTGGGGGCTAAAGCCCCCTCAGCCCCCCTGTGGTACACCGCCTACTAGACCATGTGCGGCGTAGCAGTGAAAAAAGTGGGGGGTTATAGCTCCCGCAGCCCCCTATCCGGGTGCGCCGCTCATGGTAAGACGAGTATGGCGGCGGTCGGCGATGTGGGGGACACGGGACTTTCGTGTAGCGAGAGGTTCGAGAAATATTTCCACATGAAGCGCCACGAAAGATGCCCTAATAGTAACGTTGATTTACAGCTTTAAAACTGGTTTGAAACTTAAGGAAAAATGGTTTGACATTAACAGAAATAGAAAATGTTTACGAACAAACCATAGATAATGAACAGTTTCACTGAGTGGCAGAGAACCACTTTGAATAATGGAATTTCGTCATTCTAATTAAGACACAAGCTAACTGCATTTCAGCTTAGCCACATATAAAAAATCCACTTTGCCGAGGCTTGCATTTTTGCAATATGCAAGGCCGCATATGATGCGACTTGCAGTGAGATGCAACGCATGCGATAATACCGCAACGATGATGGCGCCGGAGCAAGAGTCGAGACAGAGATTTTTAATATGTCTAACCACAGAACTGGGGGAACGGATCCCTCGAGTTCCACTGTCGATATGAGCCACACCGAAATTATATTTTTCAATTCCTAAGAGACTAACCCTTGAGTTTGTGGTTTGGTCATACATTGTCAGAACCGGTTAGAATTTGTGTGCTTATTCCCACTTGACTAAAACGCACGCTTAACGGGGAAGTCAATCTAAACCGGTAAATGTTTCTGTGAGCCAATGACGTGGAGCCGACGCTTGTGCTAATGTGAATCTTGTGAGCATGTATTTATTTCACCTACATACCAAATGGATGGACGGTTTTAGTGTTAACAAGACAGACTACTTGAATTTAGAAAAATCGCATCCCAATCATCTAAGGCATTACTTTTTTGTCATTTGTTTCAGTTTGAAACTTACGATTTTTACTTGCCCTACCAGGGGGAGGTCGTTTTAGCATATTCTCATTGGTTATTTCACCTTGGTGCACAGAGGTTATAGTCAGTGACAAAAAGGTTATCAACACCTGTTGCATGGTAGTCAGTGAATTACTATATTGCCAGGCAAATGACATTCAGATATCACTGACCCTAAAATTCTCCTTAGTTGCTCTAATGGGGAGACTTTTAAGTAACAACATGGCGACTAACCACATCCTAGATCCTACTAACTCTTGCTCAAAACCCATCACAGTAAATGGGCTTTTCCAGAGGTCAAAATGTTCCCCTAAAACACCTGCTATAACGAAGCACCTCCTGGTACAGCCAGGTGCCATTGAGTCACCTGTCCCATGTGATCAGCCTCCATTGCTTTCTAGAAGTCTCCCATTTATAACTGAGTAATGACAGTAGCTTGAAAAAAAAAGGTGAAGTTTTTATATTTTTATTTGGGGACAATAGGTGAACAAATGAATAGCGACAATTTTAGATTCTTGATGGGTACAGCATCTGAAAATAAAACAAACATTGGTTATTCTTCAATCATAAATTAGATGAAATCTGACAAACACTATAAGAAGCATGAGAAATAGTTTTAATGTTCATGCAAGTTACAGACGCAAAAATAAACGCAGTCATAATTATATTGGAAAGAGCGACCAGCAAGACACTAAGTAGTTTCAGGAAGTTGTAAATCGTTAATTTCATACTAAATATTATATTCAAACCAAATGGTTTCTACAGCAACCAGAAAAAGTTCATTTCTGCTACCGTAAAACCACAGCTTTACAATGCAGACTGTTCTATTTCTAAATGTTTCCAGAAAATGCATTGCTTTGCTTATAAGGCCAATTGACAGAAAACACATTAGGTGAATGACAGGACATGTATCAGAATTTGTCCTCATTCAGATCATTTTAAATTTTAGATGGTATAACTAAATGCAGCAAAGAGCAGAACCTACGGCAATCTTTGTTTTTTCTTGGATTTGTAACATCTCCTTAATAACATATGATATGCATTAATTTGGCATTTCAGAAACATTGTTTTTTAACTTATTTTCGAACCCAAACAAGAGCAACACAACAACTGAAAAGGGCCCCAAGACAACACAGCAATGAAAGCGCTCCGAGGAGCGAACCTTGGCGAAATTAACCAAAAGATGACGATAAAGATGATGACAAAGATGACGAATATGACGACGATGGTGAAAAAAAAGAAGTATTAATAACATACACATGGCGAACGTAGAGGTCCGAAATCAGTAAGAAAAAGGCTACAGTCTTGTGCGACACTTGGCGAAAATAACGGAAAAGACAACGACGGAGATGATGACGAATATGATGATGGTGGTGGCGATGATGAACAACATCACAACATTCATATGACGAACTTAGATGTCATAAATCAATAAGAAATAGGCTACAGTCTAGTTCAAAAGAGGATATACCAACATCATTGCAGCAAGAGCGCTCAACAAAGGAACAGCGTCATCAGAAAATCTCAAATAACTCGAAAAGTAGACGTCCTAGCGAAAAATGGAAAACATCTTCTGAAAGCCCGTTCAAAATTCTATCTAAACAGATGGTATCGCCTAATTCCGTAAATTTTTCGAAAAAAATGAAATTTTGAGTTTTTTTAAGAATTTCAAAGTCAAATAACTCGAAAACGGTAAGTCTGAGAAAAAAATTGTTATAGGCCATTTGAAAGAATATACTTCAAAGAATCCACATGCAAAAAATCACGTCTTTTTCGCTTCCCGTTTAAAATCGCATTGCAGCACGACTGAAAATGGGTCAACATGCGCCAGATCCGCCATCTTGAAAGCAACTTCCGGTTTTTTGGTTTTGTATAATAGCATGTCATAAGGAACTAATACCTGTAAAAATTCGAAGGAATTGGTCTAATAATGCGCCCTCTAGAGGAGAAAACGTTTTCAAGCCAAAATCGAGGTGCGCATGCGCGATCGCCGATATTTCCGCCATCTTTAACCGGAAGTAAACAATTTCCGGTATACTTGTAGCAAGCTTCCGGTCAATTTACTGTGCCCATTCTTAGCCTTTTACGTAAAAAATTGTAGCCTCCAGAAGCATTTGAACTTTTAAATGGAAACAGAATGGCCGCCACAGCCGCCATCTTGGATCCGATTTTGACGAAAAACAATAGGCTTCCAGTACTTCCGCAACTACGTGTTATGTGTAAATTTCGTGATGATCGGACGAAAATTGCGACCTGTATCGTGCGAACAAACTTAGTGTCAGAGCAATATACTTGGCGAAATTTATTTCGCCAAGTAATAAGTATGCTTCAAGACAAGTTTACAAGTATCAATAACGGTTAGTTGCCAGGTTGCACAGAATATGTTGAACAGGTCTGAAAATTTATCAAGTAACATTTCCACTTTTCAACCACCATAAATGAGTAACATGGCAAGTAATTTTTTATGGCGGTCTACAAGTTCTGAACATGAAAGGTTCAATTGAATGAAGTAGACATTTAATTGGGAGGGGATGATTTGCAGTTAGTGTACGAAAGGGAAACCTTTTGATGGGGATGTTCAAGGCTTGCAATGACCAATGACAAAAAGAGAAAAAAATTTCCAGGTGATGCATCATTCCACAAATAAACAGGCTTGTAAAATTGAAGTATTGTGCTGTAAAATTTAATTGAAATTAACGTTGTTGTATGAATAAAGTCAAAATAATGATTAAGAGACGAAAAAAAGCAAACGGGAAATCAAATGAGGAAATGAAAAAAATAAGAGGAAATCCTCTTAAAAGAGGAAAATTACCAAGCCCTGGGTGTTGGTACACCCGGAACTGAAGCAGAAATCCCCCAAGCAACTACCCAACTTACAATTCTTATCCTTCTCCCAATGGCCTTTGCGGGAAGATTTTTCCTGAACTTGGCGCGTACTGCCCCACTGTTACCGTGTGGCCGCGTCACCTTGCCCCAAATGACGCGGATGTGGTTTGGCTTGTCATGACCAGGTGTTTTGGTGAGGCTTAAAACAGAGAAAAATATTCTTTAAGGACACGTGTCTGGAGCTATTTGAACACCTAACTGATAAGAGAAGAAGGGTGATGTGAGAAGTCTATGTTCAGACACTAGAAGAACACTAACCTGTGTGAATGTCAACAGAGAAAGGATCTGAAACTTAACATCCGTGATAGAAATTTCTTTTGGTCCAATCCACAGAGGAGCAACACTTGTGCAACACAAATGGAATTTGTACACGAGCCCTAAAATTTGACTTTTAAAATAAAGATCTAGTCATGAAGAGTGAACTAACAAAATACAACATGAACAAAAAACTTGACGCATACCAGCACAGCCAAGAAGCGAACACACAACTTCAATACTTTGAAAATGTGTTTTCAAATTAAAGCAATCTGAACACAAAAGCCAATGTTGCATAAGTAAGGGTTTACTGAAGTCATTAAGTCAACGTGGTGGCAATACTGGCATAAAATACTCTTACTGCTTTCAACAATGCACAATTCAATCCCACCTATCCAGTCGAGACCTATCTATGGGGGTGCATTTCACTCACTTGAAATTGCCCTTCTAAGACGAAGCACAGACATGAACTGTTCCGAACTCACTGGTTTAAAATTTTACCGTTCAAAAATTATTTGAACAGATGCGAATATGAGAAAACCGGACAAGCACAAAAAACTCCGGTCTGAAAACAGAATGCAGATCATCATACAACTCGTTCCATTCCACATCACTCACTTTTTGGCCTTGTACACATAGGCGCATCTCTTGCCAAGATAGAACTCCACCTCGTCACGCTTGGTCACTCCATCAATCCTGAGTAGCGCTGTGTTCTCGTGCTGGTTGCGAAGGCCTCTCTTGTAGCCGGTGAATACAGCCTTGCTGTAGAGTCTGAGGAGGAAGTTACAATACATTACACAAAGTGTGTCAATAAAGCCCAAACGTCTGTAAGAAAACTGGATCCTGTACCATTTTAACGTTTGTCCTCGCCTTGCTTTTGACACGAATTTGACGTTACTTTTGGGTCTGGAAAGAACTGCGGGGCTTGGAATGACCAATGACAAAATAAGAGGAAAATTTTCCAGGTGACGTATTATTCCACAAATAAATAGGTGTGACAGAACTATTTTTTGTGTTGTAAAATTGAACTGAAGTAAACATTTTTGGATGGATAAAGTCAAAGTAATGATAAAAAAAGAGACGAAAAATGAGGAAACTGGAAATCAAGAGAAAATCCTCTTAAAAGAAAAAAATTCCAAGCCCTGGAAATGACACTTTGGTATTGCTCGTGGTCATGCAAAACACAAATCAAGTGGGTCGAATTCTATAGATGCAAGAACCTTGCTGAGGAAGCTAGTGTGATCAAGCGCTTCACTTGTAATACATGACAATGTTTCATGAAGTCTTGTGATTTGTGAAGTTCTTGCGTTTACCGAACGCACGCCTGGTCACAAGCAAAGGAGCAAGCTGAGACATGTTTTTACAAAATAACACGGCCTAAATCAAAAGTGACAGTTAGACAGGTTCTTAGCCAAATTAACATTTGGGAGGCACAGACGTAGTGGGGGACAACGCAGTCTCCATCCTACACGCATATAAACATGGTGCTGTATCTTGTTTGAAAGGACTGAGTTCTGTCCACTTTACATACAAGACAAATGATGGAAAGATACCTAGATGCTCAACAAATGTAACACGTGTTTCTGTGAATTACCGGAATAATCAGGACCCAAAATGCCATTTCGCAACATGTTTGGGTTTTTGCTTAGGCAGAAACCTGCCCCCAAGTCCCCAACAAATAGGACTGCGTGAAAAACAAGGCCGGAAGCAACAAAATAACCGTCAAGTCATATAGTGTCAATCATATGACACTCATAATACCATATGCATTTAATTCATTAGTTGTTTTTGGTCTTGAGAAACAATAAACATGGGGTGCAGGCAGCAAGAAAGTGAAACAGAGCTGAGGCACAATTTGGGAAAAAAGGCAATTCCCAGCATTTTTTTCACTTTCAACTGGAATTTTGAGTTTGTTCAATTTATCACTTGTTGAATAAGGAAAACCAGGGTCTCTACAGCTAAAAAGCGTCAATAAACTCCAACAACTTTTCAGTCAACTCAAATTCGTTTCATCAATGGCACCCTCACCTCCCAGACTTTTTAGCAGGGTTTCCCTGAACTGCAGACTCGGCCATCCTCTACAATGAGAACAACACAAGCTTAAGTGTTTAGGATACAATGATAATTTGCTACGGCACTAGTCAGATATAATGGACCCTGATTTAAAGAACCAGTTTCATTCACTAAATAACGGGGCCGTTATTTAGTGATTGCCTGGTTCTTTAAGTTAGGGTCCATTATATCTGACTTGTGCCATTTGCTACTCTATTCAGATACTATACATCACAGAAGTCATTTTCAACACTTTAGGCAGAAAATATTGACAGAAGTGGCCATGTAATTCTCTAATTTTAGAGTGAAATAAATGAAAAACAACAGATCACCAAGTGCACTGATGCACCACTTTGGGTTATTCTCAATTCAAAGAGGTGAAGTGAAAGTGATTTTGAATTTTTTAACAAAACACCGTGTTCTCCCATTCCAAATAAAAACTCATCAAGACTTGCAGTATACATTATACAGATTGTTTTACTTGCATATTTTCTGCAGCGAGTGCGTACTTGCATGTCAAATTTCTGAATGTATTGGTGTTTTGTGCATGGTCAGCAACAATTCACGGATGTTATGGAAATGGAAGACAGGCACGTGACCCGCGGCCATATTCGTCTCGAAACTTTAACTTTCTTAATCCCTTGGTAATTTGTAACCAATTGAATAGATAAGCAGAACTAAAAATTATAGAAACAACACTTGTGCAATGTTGGGAGCCTTTAGATTTCAATCAAGGTCAACTAATTACCGGAGGTTAATAGGAAAAGGCTGCCGATTTTTGTAAAAGAATGTTGGTCTCAATGACAATGTTCCGTTTGCACTCTTAAAGCTGATGAATAGGATGAAATTTTTTTAAGAATTTGTTTATTTACTCAAGAAAATGCATCGGTGTAACCCACCAGCGTAGTGGAAAGCAATTGTCGAGCAGCCAGGGTCAGGGATGAAATCAAACGGAAATGTTTTGTAAAAATACATTGTATCTCGTGACATCGTAATAGCAACTAGGCGATTTTGAGGCTTGAATTAAAAAATGGAGTCACTACCGACACACTGATAATCCTTGCTGTTCTCGACAAAATAACTGGCTTCACCTAAAATCCCGTGCAAGTTTGGTAAATTCATGTGACAAGTACGTTCATTTCAGAAGAGGTATTTTTATCCATCAATATCGAACAATTTAACGAGACATCGAAAGATTTTAAATTTATTGAAACCAGGTAAATGCAATGAGTATTATAGCAACGGGATATTGAAGGAAAATAACAAAAGAACAAAACACACAACAATAAAACGTTTCAGTTATTCTACTGATATCTACCACTTTAAAGAAAGATGGCGATAGAAAGGAAGTGGCAACAGGAGTGCTGGGAAACATTGGCAAATTGAATATTTTCAGCTTTATTAGTTTTTACCAACTAACAATACATAAAAATGTATTTTAATTTATAAAAGTGAGGAAAAGAAAACATGATATTTGACTATAAAACAGCAAAGCAATAATGCTCTTTTGTACTATGAAATCAGAAATACAGCTTAATGGAGCATGCGCATTAATGATAGTTACCGAATAAACAAATATCGAGAAATTCTCTAGTGGGACGTCTCCGAAATGTACTGTGAATAAGTATTTGATTTCATTTTTATAAGGTATGGATTTTCTGTTTCTGTTTTTGTTTTTCTTGATTAATGGTATTCTGTGTATTCTGTGTGGAAGAGAGAGGTTTTTGTTGTAATTTCCGAGTCTAATCCGCATCATCATGCGAATGAGAATGGAGCTGAAATTTGTATCAGATTAGCCATTAGGGCAGGCAATACGATACATCGCCCTGAATGCCGCAGGCATTCAAGGCCGATAGTACATTCCCATAAAAAGTTATTCATTTCAAAATTCTGCAACTAAAATCGAATGAAATATGCATATAGGCACATGGAGTTATAGTTAACACATACCATGACTCTGGATACAATTTAGTCAGCACAACTTGAACATATCTGTCACGGGAGTTTCTCTTATCTGGTGCCACTTTGAGAAATTTTCGTGAAATCATGTTGACGAATAAGAAGTCTAAGGGACACAAATCTTACAAATTTCATGAGATATCTTCCCATGGTACTTTGCAAGTCTCACGCGCCAGCGTCATGCGCTTCACTCAGTCTCGCGCTATTGCCTAACTTACGTGACTCAGTTGAAATACTTTGTGGTTATTGAGCGTTCAGTGAAAAAGTTTACGGTGACCAAAAGTAGAGTTGGAATTCTTCGCCAAAGTCACCCTAATAATTCTCATAGCTATGCTTCATCGAGTATATGTGTAGAAGTAGAAAGGACCACTGAAGAAAGTAAGCGCTTTTTTAAGTGATACCTGTAAGTGTAGAATGTATTTTTGATGAGGTGAAAACTGTTAATTGGTGAGTGGATTTTGCTACCTGCCTGTTTAAAATACACGGGACGAAATTAATACAGAAAGCGATGGGAAGTATTGTAAACCCTAACTGGCCATCCGAGGGGCTACGTGTTGCCTAGTATGAGATCAGACCAGGATGAGTTCATGCATAAGTCAATGGCAATGAGTGTTAAGCTGAGTATGGGACATTAAAATTTGAAAATAACAGTTTTGGTGAGAGCTGGGTTATGGTTTTGTTATATACTAGTTTCTGTTTACCTGCTTTCTTCTGTTCTCTTGACTTCTTATATTCTTGCTGTCACCCATTTTCTTCTCTCTCTTAGTTGCTTTTTATGCCTTATCAGAGCTGCCCAAATGGCAGTGAGTCCGGCCAGCGAGAACATTCTGCCACCAATCAACTCTGAATACTCCAAGAGTGTCTTGTCTGTGGGTGGGCAGAACTCAGACAGCTCTGTTGGCTCCATTGCTGGTTCTGGGCTGGCATCCGCCATAGACAGCTTAGAGACAATTAGGCACCAAATAAGGAGCAGACAGAATTTGCACAACGGAAGCAAGAAGGGCTCCGGTTCAGAGCCGTCCAATTCACTTCTTGGTAGTATTGGGTCGAAAAGTAGTGACGAAGCCAATGATTTACTGTTGGAGACAATTCCACACGGACCTCGTTTGAGTACAATATCAGCTAAGAAGGTTCATATTGACCGTCTACCCATTATAATCACAGACAAGTTCGATGAAGGTAGTGTCAGCCAAGAGGTACCACAAGTTATTTCTCAAGAGCCTCCACCCGATGAAGACCCGGCAGCCGAAGTTGCCTTGCCTGAAATCTCAAGCCCAGTGTTGTATTCTTCAGACAGCAAATTCCGCCTATTCGGTGAAATTCCGTCAAGGGTTGTTTCACCCAATGCTCAGCTCTGTCGATGGGTAAAACTTTTTCTGTTTCTATTACTTCATTTTCTGTTGATTTTCTGTTTTCTGGCTTGTATGAACATATTGGCTATTCATGAATATGTAAATCTTTCTTATGCATCAGAGGGCTATCACACTACCCTGAAGGCCTTACATGTAAAATCTTCGTATTGTTGTTAGGAAGTCTGCGTGAGGCCAAACAAAGCAAAATTGTCTCTGGTCTTTACCCCGACTCATTGTGTGACCTACACTCACCTACTGAAAAAACACTCAGCCGTATCAATTTCAGCTTAGCCAAGTTTTGTATTCAGTGTTTTGGGAAGCTGCACAGAGGCACATGAGCAAGGTTTGATTTGAAAAGCAATTGATTAAAAATGATCGTCCCACACCATTTTTGCTTCTCTCAGGTGTATTTTTTTAAAAGAGCAATGAAAAAATGCAGCACCACCAACTCAATTTTCCAAAAAATAAACCAGAACCAACTATGCCTTTTTTGGCCTAATGTAACAAAACTATAGTTATGTATGCATTAATACTACATAGTGGAGGATCATGGGATTGTGAAATCAGGAGTAATCATGACACAGAACTGACTCTGTTCTGAAGAATTTCTTCTGGTAGTTGTGGTAGCCGCAAGGAATTGTGGGATTTCGATTGTGATGTGTGATTTGATTCTCCCTGAACCATGGCATAGGCTAAATAGTCTTGTAGCTCAAGTTTAAATAATATTACATTGTTTTCTTTTGGGTTACTCTGAGACATGTTTGTAAGTTCTTGACAAATTTGTACCCCTTTTCAATGCATATTCCCCTTGAACTCTGAAAACTTGAAGCTTTTTTGTCTATAGCTTGACAGTACTTACTCAAATTTAAATGTAAAGCATTTAAGATTGTCATTCTGTCCCTGTAAGTTTCAGTCTCTAGTGTCTGACTTTGTCATCAACTTGAAAGTTAAAGCTCAGAACAACCACAGTCCAAAGCTTACATACTACTTTGATAATACTGTCTTGCTTATTAACCCCCTGCCCGTAAATGAACATCTGTTTTCCTGATGAATACTAGCTGATAAGTACTAAGAGAAAACTATAAACACTTTTTGATCATTAAGAAAACCCTTTTGTCTAAATTTAAAGTTCACTCGCCCTTGTTTATTTGCAGATGCTGAAGGGAGTGGACGCCGTCCATGTGGCCACAGTGCTGCAGGACTGCTGCGACCAACTGGCTGTCCTTGGCAGTATTATGCCCACAACTTATGAAACAAAAGGAGACGCTGCACAGGTAAATATTCCTACGCATTTTTACATGGAAATATCTTCTGCTGATTTGCTACGACAAAAAATTTGCTGCAACGAAAATTGCTGCCAAGCTTCCCTTTTGTCATTGTTCAAGGGCTTTCATCATTTTTCAAAATACATATTGCATGAAAGTTAGCTACAGTACGTACCTTTAAATGGTAAAGCAATAAATTACCACTTCTTAACTTTTGTAGAAAATTATGAAATAACATTTTATTTGCCTGTCATTTTTTTCTTCTCGTTGATTTTTAGGTTAATGTTTGTAATGTTGTTTTTGTGAAATGGATTTCAATTTTTTCAAGATTACACAGTCAGTGTGTAAAGAACAAACCAGCTTAAAAATTTGTTTCGGAATTTGCATGACCTACATTTATGCTGGCCAAAATTTTGTGAGCATTGCGTTGAAGAAAACAGATTCAGTATTTGCCAATGAAAATTAATTACCAAATGTGCCATTTTTTCATTGTCCTACTGCCCTTGCTTCAAGTGGGCAAAATTTTCGTAGTTAGATGAAAGCTGCAGAGCAACGTCCATGCACAAAATGAAGCTGATTTTGCTTGCTGCTTTTTGGTAAGAAATTGACAAGGTTTGATTTTATTTGTTCACCCCACCATGTGGTATTTTGATGAAGGTACGCAAGTCTCACAGAGCAGCAAACGGTGTAAACCTATAAATAGAAAACAGCAATTCAAATGATGCTCATTCCATACGAAGTTCATCCTTTTCCGTGTGACATTATCATGTACATTATTATATATAGTAACATCAGCTTTTACAACATATTTGGCGGGTTAACTATATTTTGGAATGAATTGAAACACTATAGGCTATCTCGTCAAACTCTGTGGCACTGATATCTTGCCTATCATCTCTATCACATCTCCCGGTCACTGTATTCATAATGCATCTTAATCATTGTGTTTTCACACTTGGAACTAAGAACTAGTTCTATTTATTTATTTATTTATTTATTATTGTGATATTTAAAATGAGGGTGGCCTCTTCAGTGATAGCACTGCTTTCCAAGAGGGTTCTCTATGCCACTACAATGGCCGTCTCGCAGTACATGATCTACATTTAGCCTACAATAACCAAAGCTTACGTAGTATCATAACTCTTGGGTTTAACAATAACATGCAGACTTTCGGTTTGGTGACTAAGCCAAACATCACTCTGAGTTTTAGTGCTGTGAAAGCCGGATGTCGTGAAAATATTCAAATAAAGATTTATACGATTGGTGAAAAAGCATGTTTATTGGAAACGGGTTTCCTCCAAGTCTAAAGATGTTGCACGGAGCTTTAGTATGTCTAAAAAAATTTTAAATTTGTTGACTGATAGTTTAAATACAGTTAAGTTAGTGGTGAATGGTAACAGTGGAGGAAAGAAATTCAACTTTCAATGCCTGCATGGTTTTAGGCTATTGAAAAACAGTTTCAGTTCCTTAAAATGCCATAAGAAAAGACCAAGGTCCGATTTGCAGCCAAAAACGTTTCTTAAGCTCTACATATACATACATTATACCGTCGTACGGAAGATGACGAATATTGTGTCCATTGAGTGTGGTTAAAATGGACTGGCATTTGAATTTAGCAAACCAGTTAACATGTACAACATTCATTATATCTTCATTTAAGCTTTCCCCTATTTGGCCATTCTCATTACATTTGGCATGATATACAAAGTGTAACTGCACAGTATATGAACCCTTCCTCTTCAGATCGTCAGCCAAGACATAGCCCAACTTGTCGAGGGCCAACTTAACATGGAAAAGAAATACGAACAACTCATGACCACCAAAGGTGGCAAGTCTTTAGGCACCAAGTCGATGGCAAGTGACCTTAGGAATTCAACGTACTTGTTCTCAAGAAGTCTGAAGCAAAGTCCGCTGACACCAGATAACCTCACCAAAGTTCAGGAGGACAGGTCAGTCTATTAAACACTAGTAGAGAGTGCTGCTTTCTTTCTAGTGAATTAATTTAACATTTTGAGTGAAGTTTTTTTAGGAACATACAACTTTTGAACAGACTGATGACTGTAGGCACTTGTACATTCAACATGAAGGGAAGCGGAAGAAAGCTTTGATACAGTATGGACTTGATGCGTATCTCATCAAGCATGATCGATTTGTTCAAGTGAGATTGCGTGTGTTTTCAGAGGCTTCTTGGAGCAGATCATTGTGGCCTGCCTGGGTGAGATGAAGGACAGTGGGGGATATCAATCATTGGTCGATGCAGTAAGGTCTGAAAAGGAGAAGAAGGCCAAATTGCAACAGACCATTCTCAGGTAAACAGATATGTTTCATTCATTGTCAGTTCTTTGTGTAAGAATTTGAGGCATTTTTTTCTGTGATGCGAAAAAATTGACTGTATATATAAACCCGTCGTTGTCATTTCATTTAATCTGTAAGCCTGGTGAACATGTTGAGAGCTTCACATTTAATGGAAAATTCACTGACAAGTTCTTGGAATAATTATCATGGAATTTTCAGTACTCGCAGTATGGTCCTAGTTGAAATTAGGTTTGACTATTAAAGCTGGCTGTTGGTCATTTGTTCACAAAAGAGTCGCTGAATTATTTTCACTTGTTAATGCAATTAATTTCAGTGTAAGCTTTGACCTCATGGTAGATTCTTTGTTCATGACTCTTAGACTAACACTGTCACGGAATGTGAGAGCAGTAGATCGTGCTAGATTAATTTCTCGAAATGTAGTTTAAGCCATTTACCTGAGTGTCTTTATCTCAGACTTATTTTGCTTTACCACATCTGTAGAGAACAAGAAGGACAGAAGAGAATCAAGTCACTGCAGAGTCAACTGAAAGATGTGAAGAAAGACAAGGAGTCTGAGATTCAACAGCGAAATGAAATGATTGCCCATTTGAAGGTACTAAACTCTTGCAGTATATTATGACTCGTGTGATTGCTTTTCTCGTGATTTTCCTGTATAACTAAAAAGTTTGGGGTACAGCTGTTCTTAAAGGATGTTTTCTCATGTGACAATTTAAAGCGACTCTAAACCTGCATTCTGTCTGTTAGACTGTACTAAGTATAATAAAATAAGTCTGACGTTGTTCCTTACGCACATTAGTATAATTCTTCACACTTATTATACACTTTTCTAAAGGAATCATTTTTATCCCCAAGAGATCCAAGAAAGTGGTATATCACAAAAGCCTTAAGTTCCCTCATGTGCACAAGGCTAATCTCTTGTTAGAATTGGCGAGGCTTGATTGAGCATAATCATATTTGGTTGTAAATAGTATTAAAATTCTCTGGCCTAATTTATAAATGGTTAAACCTAAAATTTCAATAACTTCCACAATGTTTTTCAGCAACAAAAATTAGCGCATTTGGGTCTTCAATTTTTTAAAACCCGTGAACTGTTAACTAAAATCATGACTTTAAATGGTGTCTGAAAGACTTTGGCTTGCTGACTGATAATTTGCACTTTATTAGTTTATTGATCTCCGCACATATTGGACTGATCCAATAGTGAGTACAAAGACAGTTGTGGTAGTGGGTTGTATCTGTACAAAGTCTGGTCATGAGGTGCGAAGTAATTTATGGGTTTGCAAGGAACTGACAATTTGATATTCCTTAAGGCCAAAATAACCGAACAACGTGCTTTGACAGTTTGTTATTCCTTAAGGCCAAGACAACAAAATTACACGATGTGACAAATCAACTTATGTACGTTGCCTGGTCTCAAGTAATAACTTACTGCTTGACTAAGGGACAATACAATAGGAGACCAATTTCATAGTGGAAAGTAGTCTATATCAAGTGATTTTTTGTGATGGAAAGTTGGTTTATATCTATTTTAAAGTCATAGTGTTTTCGTGTAATTTTTTTCTTTTATGAAAAACAGTTTGTACCATGAACAGACATCTAATGATTTTTTCCTATCAGTCACAATTTCCTCATTTCTCATCTGCAGGACCAGCTACAGGAAGTGAAGGCTAAGACTAGCATGGAGGGGAAGTATGTAAAGAAAGTTGCAGAGGTTGATGTGGCAATGACTCAGAAGAAATGTTTCCAGACGGAGAAAGAGATGAAGGATGGCATTGATGTGAGTCAGGCACACAAAATGTTTTCAACTGAGCAGACTTCCTTTTAATTGTACTCATTTTTTTCTTTCCTCTTGGAGTGTGGTTGAATTTGTAGGAAATGATGTTGGAGGTTGAGATTTAAACAGATGCTGTTTGTCTTGGCCTAAGCAAAGAAATGTTGAGATTTTGGGGAGGGCTTAAGTTCCATTACTTTCATATTGCTGAAGTTCTATTATTTAGCCATCTACTCAGTCGGACATTTTGCTTTGTACAAATCGTTTCTTGCTTTTAGTTTGCTAGTTAAAAAGACCTTTCTAGCTGTGTTACATCATTCCAGTGAAATGAAGTGCAGCTATAACACCGTTGAACTGAATTTTGTCTTTTGTGGGGAAGAGTGACTTCACTTCCAACATTAATCTTGTCCTCTAATTAGCCATCAACTGGATGACAGTTAGTTTGCTATCATTCCTGTAGCGTATGCACCATAGGCAGTCCTAATTCTTTCTAGGTGCGCTTAGCTGAGACCATGATGATAGATGTGTAGTTTCTATCTCGATCTGGTGACTCTATTGAGAGTATCAAAAATGATCTAATTTTTCCACAGGGTTTACGTCAGCAAATTGATGAAGAGACGAGAGTAAACGCAGAAATAGAGTCGTACCTGAGGACACATCAGACGGTAAGTCACCGTCTATATTTTTATAAAAGACATCTAGTTTGACTAAGTTAGTGGAATGAACTTAAAATAAAGTTTGCTGTTTATATTATGTACTATTTTTGTAAATTTGGAAAAATTTAATATGCAAGCAGGGCCTTAAGCTTCATTTTTCATACTCATTATGGGTACAGCTATTCAACACCAAGTGGAGGTAATAAAATTATTTTCTTATTAGCTATGACAATGAAGCCTTTGTTAAGCTATGTTCACTTAAATAGCGGTGAACTAAAAAGACAGTGATTTTGGTGACCCCCTGCAAGTGACTGTAGGTGGATTTACAAATTTCGGCAAATTTGAAAGACATTTTGTGGCCATATTTTCTACAGTACAGCCCATCACCCCCAAAGTCTTCTGCAAATCCAGACACGTTTCTACTGCCTATTGAACCTGTCTGTTATATGTGGAGATCCCTAAGCTTATGAAGTGGAAACATAGGGTTATTTTCTCAAAATTTTAGGTTTAAAGCTTTAAGGCCTGCACTGTTTAGGACCAGATGAAGTCGC
This sequence comes from Phoronis australis, assembly GCA_002633005.1. Classification (NCBI taxonomy): domain Eukaryota; kingdom Metazoa; phylum Phoronida; family Phoronidae; genus Phoronis; species Phoronis australis. Next base: position 1,141,209 of record NMRA01000052.1, read on the forward strand.
GCTTAATCAAGCCTCTTGAACTTAACAATAGATTTATTTAGCCTTTGGCACATGAAACATCGGAGCTTATAAGGCTTTTGATGGTATGGTGTAACACTTTCCTGAATCTCTGGGGTGGAAATACACCGATTCTCACAGAACTATGTGCAAAAGGACTGTACTGGACAATTTTACTATTACAGTCCTCTAGACTCAAATGTGGAATTTTGGATGGCAAGGTGCAACAAGAAACTATATTTTTACTATAAAATGTCGACAAGTTTTATTTGGCTGAGACCTGAAGTTTCATTTTTCATACAGGAACTTGAGTCCAAGGTGGAATATTGGATGGAAAAATATGATAAAGACGTGGAAGCCAAACAGCATGAACTGGATGTACTCAAGGCATCAAAGGCAAAGGACCTGGAAAGACTACAGGAGCTCACCAAACTGGTAGGCCATTTGTACTATACTTCATGGGATGGCCATTTTATGCACAATGGATTATGAGGAATTGCCATTCATACGATGAAACACATTTCATTTCTAGTCACCAGCCAATTGGGGTTACTCTATTAATCTCTATTCTGAGTTGCTCATTCATCTGTTGTCGTTTAGCCGTAAAATGTTTTTAGTCAAATGTGTGGTCTTCGTCCACAATTTATTATATAAACTCATGAGTTAGATTCAAACTTCTGGCATGATTTAATCAAAAGTCACGTCCCTCCCCCCTGAAAATTCTCCCAGATTCCATTTGGCAGTTTGGGGGTGTGAATGGTTGACAGGCAAAATCCTGGCTAATACTCTGCCCTTCCCTCCCAACTCAAAATCCTAGATCTGCCAATAAAAAGTTTGCTTCTTTGACGGAATGTAGGTTTATAGTTGCTTCAAATAATAAGTTCACATTCGGATGTCATTCCAAATTTTTTCCTCATTGGTCTTTGTCCTTCCTTGTCTGCCTCTGCATTGGTCACAATTGTGTTATTTCAGTATGCCGAGTATGAACAAATCGTGGTGGAGGATCGTATAGAGAAAGAGAAGATTCGGCGGCGAGCTGAACAGGAAGCCATTGAGCTCAACGCTTGCATCACTGTGAGTATTGGGAACTTGTATGAAAACACCATTATTTCAAAATTTCTATTGGTAGCACCATCTTGTAATACCTATTTTATTCTGATCCTTAGCTTTTTACCCTCCGCTGCATACTCTCTAGGGGCTTATTCCGCTATTGTTCACTCCTGCTTGGTTTTTAATCAAAATTATTATGGCATCCCTCCGTCTAAGGCCAGTGAAATTTTATTAGTGTGTAATGTCAAAGCTGCTATGCTGACTCAACAAGCTGGACAATTCTCCATGGTGCTCAATATTCCACTCAGATGTATTTTAGTATGCGTCTGACATTTCCAAGACTAGGCCTGTTGTTACAATGCATTTTTCAAATGGCATGGTGCCTTTTGAGGTTATGAAATATGTTAGGTCTAAAACCTTTCTTCAGTCACAAAAAACTGACAGTATAATGCTAATTTAATGGTGTTCAAGAACGATTTAAACATAGTGGTCCCACATTTTGAGATCCAGTTTGATGCCCGTTATCCAGTGGAGAAATCTTGTTCCCAAAATGCAAGAGTGCTGTATGTTTCTTCTAAACTCTCAAAACCTCAGTGAACAGCACGGTCGGTTGGGCTTGCCTTCTCAAAGAATCATGTGTTCTTTTTACGATTTACAGCTGCAGTCCTGGTGGCGTGGTGTTATGGTTAGGAAAGGACTTGGGCCATACAGCAAGAAGAAGAAGAAGAAAGGTAAAAAGGGGAAGAAATCGGGGAAGAAGAAGAAGAAGTGAACACAGCACGTGTCCTTTGAACTTCTGTGTATTGATATTTGTAAAGAGTTTTATAAAAAATGTGTCTGGATAGAGATTGTAAAGGATGTTTTTATGGCGAATTAAGCCGGGTTCTAGTTCTGAATTCGAGTTTAGCGTAATTTACCCATTTTTACACCTTTTTAGGTTATTTTGTATTGCCATATAAATTCTATGGTATTTATGGAAAAGCTCACTCAATGTAATAAAACTATTTTCCTGGGCTTACAAATGGTGTCACTATGAGAGAAAACCAATCAAGAGACTTAAAATTTTACAAGCGATAGAAGACGACTTACTTAGCTCATGAAAGTGTGTACCCACGATCAGACACTCCACAAGTTAATGTTACCGAAAGCATGTTTCTGGAAGTCGGGATTTCCTGACAAGTGGTAATTTAATAAAATTAAATTTAGTAATTTTCAGTACTATTTAATGTACTCAAACTCGTGAATGTTTCAAAAATGGAAAATTCCGTCATTGGGCTCCTTTACTTCTGCAACTGATACCTACATTAAAACAGCGAGATTTTCTGCACATGCGATTCAGTAGATGGCACACACACACACACACAGTGCAAGCTGTTTGCCTTTGAGACTTGAATGAAAATCAGTAGAACAGTTAAGATGCTTAAATTCTTGTTTATTCAATTCAACGAAAACCATAAGGTGTCAATCGTGAGTACACTGATGCTATGTTAAGTGTATACTATGCTAACTTCGTGGCCAAGGGAAATGTATATTTGCTTGGGCAGCAGAGCCGACATTCAGCACTGATTGGTACATAGCATTAAAGTGGAAAATACCATTGGTCAAAGTGTGATTTTTCTTGTCCTGCTGAAGAATTTTTTTTCTACCCCATAACCTGTGTAAGTGTCGCAGACAATAATGAAAGGGAATCTTGTCTGTTCTAACAATAAATTACACAGGAACACTTCATTCTGGAGGAACTGTTTCCAATGCACCTTGAGGCCCGTTCTCATTACTGGCAAAATATACTTATTTACAGAGTCGTTGCTGGTATACCTGCTGTTTTTACTGCAGTGGGGTTTACAGATGGGGTGCCCTTTTTGTAGAGAGGGAAAGAGCATATATTGTGCTGAGAACATGTTGTGCAGTTGTTTCTCAACTGAAGGGATAAATGGTTTTCTTTGTTTTCATTCCACTAAGCAAATGTTACTAGTGCTGTGAAACTGATTCGTGATTATTTAGAAGAAAATGTTGTTTTTTTCATAACAAACTTTTATTCCATCTTTACATTACTACATGTAGTTTGACCACAAACTATAGAGATGTCACTTGGTGTATAAATAAAATAAATAATTTTACATAATTTACACATTTTTCAATGTTAAAACTTATGAAAATTTAAAGCGGCGATCAACCCGACTTCCGTCTCAAAAACAATTTTCGTTTTAGACCACTTACTAAACTGGAATTGGTCTCGAATAGTTGGTTTGTCGCATTAGATGTGATGTGTGGACTTGTAAAGGACTGAAACTCCGATATTATTTGAGACCAGGCTCTTGTAATGGCGGGTCAGTGCGCCACGCGTGGTCTGAAACAATACCTAATGTGGACTACCAGTTGTTTGCAAGTCCGGATGCAGTGCCATTACCAGCAATATTGAAACCGTGAATTGCGCATGCGCGAAAATCACTCAGTTAGCCCCCTTCAGAATACATGGGATTCGCAGAAAACACAGCGTGAGGGTCTTATTTATGAATCAATCACATTTGCCGATAGCACATAACATAGATAAGTATTTTGTTAAAAACGTGGCCAAGTTTCAGCAAAATTGGAAAAAATTTTATGTTTAACATGGTATGGCCAAAGTTTTGGCTTATTTTGTCGCTTCGATCAGTGGAATCGCCGCTAAAAACCCGAAAGTGCATGTGAGAAAACGATAATTTTGGACCAAGCCTTTCATGTGCGGTTAGTTGCCGATAGACCCAACAGATGTCAGTATAATCAAGATTGAAATGTAGGATTTTGAAGAAAATTAGACAAAATTTTGTATTTAACATGGGGTCGCCGAAAATTGCCAATTTTGGCCTTTTGATATCAGTTTATCGTCATAGACTAGCATTAGTGGGTCTAGTTAATTCGAAGTTTTTGGTTAAATCACTGATAATATTCACACCAGTATACTAATAAACGTTTTCTCTATATATAACAATTTGATTCCAATGCTTAAGTAGTGCGTACAACAGGGATTAGCCCTTGACCGGCCCGGCCCATAGTGCGGGAGCTAAGAATTCAGCTTTAGGCCAAAGTAGCTATGTGCGGAAAACTCAGCCACCTGAGGTGTTTACGATCCACTTCAGAGAAAAAAAACTTCGTTGTACCTAACAATAATTTGTTTCCGAGTACTTCGGGTATGGTTTAAAATTGAAAGGGGTCATTACAAGTTGAATTTATGAGAATTGTATTGTTGCATTGCGAACTGAAAACTAGTCGATTGACGGGTAGTGCGAGACAAGGCAACGAGTAAGGACAGCTTTGATTTGCTTACGAGTAGTGACTCATGATTGGCCAGACATCTGTACTAATATGTTTTGTCTTTCCTTTTCAACGGAATATATTTGAACTTTGGGCAACAAAATGTAGAACAACCTTTCTGGTGCTTCTCTCCAGTAGACACTGAGACACGCGGAGAGTGAAACGCTAACTGGTCCATAAGCGATGACCTAGTTTTCGCAGAGAACCTGGCGGATGACCTAGTTTACGAATTGCTGGTAATGCGTGAACTTGGAATCTTGTTTAATCTCAAGATCGCGTATGCGTGAACTTGGAATACACGTGGAAACTTGACAAGTTCACTCAAATAATCACGTTCACGTTGATAAAAATAAATTTACTCCGCACTGAATCAAATTACGTGTTAACCAATCTTTTTTCTACTATTGGCGATATTATTCACCAAAAATAATTGATATAACTTTCACATAAACCGATTATTTGACACAAGTCACGGTAAAGGAGAAAATGGGTGATCATGAGGCTAATAAATACAAAAATTCTTTACACTAGGAACGAAAATTTCACCAGAGTACCTAAATGGATATTCAATTCCAAGTTCACACATACGCGGTCTTTAGTTGAGATAAAGCAGGATTACAAGTTCACGCACAGCACGGAAACCTCTCAGTCATCAGAGACAGACACATGTTGAGACCAATTTTTTAGAGATAAGTAGTCTGAAACAAAGGTTAGTTTGCTTAGTGGAAGCTAGGGATTATGACCTCTTTATGAGGGCATATATTAGTAAATATCCATCTATAACGCAAAATAAATAATAACAGAAAAACAATGCCACTGAACGGCTCATGGCCGACCCAGTACCCATAACTGAGATCACGTACAAGTAGAAAACGCTTTGGATTCGGCAAGTGTTAAAACTACCATTTGCATATTGTAAATGTTAAGTTTGTGGGTGACGTCAGGTCTAAACAAAAGCGGAACTAGAGCACGTGCTTTAAAGAAGCAATAACCCTGCACCTATTAGTTGAACAAAAAACCTTTGATTAGGACACTTGTTATAAAATCCATCTCGTCCTGTTCCGTACTGAGATAAGAAATGATTTTCTAGGTTTGATCAGAATTGACTGTTGCTGCCGGTCGCTTGTCACGGTGGGTTAGTCACTGAAGTCATTTGCCAAGGCAATATGGCGGAAGAATTCCAGGCGATTTATTCAGTTGCAACCAATTTCAATCCAAACAAATAATTAGTGCGTGATGACGATGGTTGCACGAACGCTTTTAAGCCAAATTAAAACAAGGACAAATATCGCCAACATCAAAGTGTAAATTGGTGGCTTTGGGCACTGGGCGGATGGCAGGACGTTATGCAAATTAGTAATTAAACATGTGACGTGGCGTGATGAAGACTTCACAATCACACATAAGTTTTAAGTACACGGCATAAATAACCACACAAAATAAAATAACAAAAATTAGTCTTGTTCGATGAATAATATCACTGAAAACATGCGAACAGCCTGGTGGCAACCATACAAGTGACAGGACTATCTACTTCTGACACTCAGTCATGATCTCGTTTTGTAAATCGAATTTTAAAGCTGAAACCCACATTCCGTCAAAGAAACGAACTTTCCATTTAACCACTTACTACTATAAGTTGGTCTCGTCTTTTCCTTACTTAGATGAGAAGTGATTTCAGGGCATACAAAGAATTAACAGTTGGTCATTGCTTGAGATCGTGCTAGGTGCACAAAATGACTCGCCGTGAGAAACCAACTTGTAGAGCCTATTCTCACGAAATAGGCCAAACAAACTGACAGTTCATTCGGGAGGGGGGGGGGGTCGTATCAAGGTTTTTGAAAAAGGAGGTCCAAGTCAACAATTTGAAAATTATAGATTTGATATCACTAAAATCAAGGGGAAAGGGGGATCTGGATCGCCTGGATCCGCCTATGCATGAAATAGCATCTAATTTGACCAAGGAACAATTTGAGACCAATTTCACAATAGAAAGTGGTTGAAATCAAAAGTTAGTTTTTGTGGTGGAATGCCGTATTATAGCAACTCTAAATAACATGGCAACCGAACTACTGAATAACACTACCCATGAGTAAATGTCGACAATTAATTATCCCCCAGAAACGCAAAAAATGCCAAGTTCCACGAAGCACGTGCGACTGCCGCCGTTGTTCCAAAAACTCGTTCACCCACAAGCCTGTCAGTCCGCAATGATGTCACCTCTCATGACAAGTATCTGTACTTCTTGAAGCAGTGATTGCCTGAATCCGCCACCACAACATGACCGTCGTTGGTTATTGCCAATCCTTGGGGACCGTACAAGGGATCCGCTTGAGTGTTCACATAACTCAGGAAAGAACCGTTACTGTCAAATACCTGTATCAGAAAATTAATATTTTGCCATTCACAAATGTAGACCTGCAGTTGAAAAGGGAGCAAGTTGCCCCTAGTGCGAAATGTTGCGGAGCAAATGACGTGCAACTGCAAATCATCAGACGCAAACGCAATTTTGGTACAAGTTTGTACCTCATTAATAGGAAATCCCGAGAATTTCTCGCTGTTTTTTCGATCAAAAGCTATGAGGATTAGGGGCTAATCCGAAGTGCCATTCACACGAATTTATTTCACTCAAGTTTGAGTAGGATTATCGCTTTCTAGGCAATTGTGATGGGACGCGAGCGTTGGCATCATTTCCGCCGGATTCCAAGTTTCAGCTGCGCTGTGTAAACACAAACACAAGTCGAAAAACTTTCGCACCATAAAAAATTTGCATGCATTTCAACTGTAGTGCAAACTCCAACAGAAAATGAGGAACGTTTCACTGTTCTTGTTGCATTAACACGGAATTGGTCCGCAAACAACAATGAAGATAATTTGTACAACAGCATTGCGCTGCATAAAGGGACAAGAACGAATTGGAATTCACAGATTGTGAAAAATGTGAAGGAGTCATAAATACAGAGATACAAAAGTAGTTTTAAATTGGGAGTTATTGTTCAAGGGTAATTATTCGACAGTCTTCACAGTTAGTTAACCAAAAGAAGCCAATGAACTTTACGAGTGTTAATCTTCAATAGGCCTACCAAAGTCAAAACCACAAATTAACTGATTTTTTTTTCATTCGATGACTACCAAACGTACTGGGGTAATCGGAAAGTTTATTTATGGTTTGACTTTGCTACGTTGTTTTACCTGTATGCGGGAATTTCCCCAGTCGGCAACCACAATATGACCCAGCTCATCGATAGCGATCCCTGTTGGTGCGTTGAACTGTCCATTACCCATACCGTTGCCTCCAAAACTGAACAGGAAGATGCCATGCGAGTCGAATACCTTGACACAATGGTTGTGGAAATCAGTTACAGCTATGTCGTTGTTAGTGTTGACAGCGGCGTAATGTGGACCGGCGAATTGGTGATCCTCGTTGCCACGTGAACCAAACTTATGAATGACTTTGCCATTGGATTGGAAGACGACTACGCAACTCGCTTTGTTGTCCACAACGATGATATGACCGTCATTGTCAACTGTGACACCTTTGGGACCTTGTAACTTTCCCACACCAAATCGATTGATATATTTGCCGTCGGGCCCGAACACGCTGATCCAGTGGTTGTCGTAGTCAGCCACGATGTAATTGCCATTTAGAGTGACCCCAACACCTGTGGGTCGCTGGAGCTGACCCGGATTTCGACCACGAGAGCCGAATTTCAGTCTGAACTCTCCAGAACTCTTAAAAACTTGTACATTCTGGTTGTTGCTGTCAGTGACTAGAATTTGACCATTGGAGCTTGTGCAAATCGCCTGGGGATTTGCAAATTCTCCGTTGTTGCGTCCCTTCTCTCCAATTCGCATTACAAGGTCATCGTCGATCGGAGGATTGCTTTTTCTTTGAGAAGAGCTTGACTTTGCGCTGGTGGTTCTCTTAGTAGCTCTCTGCTTAACTGGTGTGGTTTTGGTGATTTTTGATGGCTCTACCACCGTTGTTCCATTAACTCCAGGAATTGCTTTTATGCGGAATGGCGACCCTTTGATATGCTGGTTAAAAAGTAGGATAACCAAATCGTACGACCCATCCTGTGGAACGATGTATACCAGATCATACGTTCCGTTCTTGTGGTCAATAATCTCAGGAATGATGCTGATCTTTTCATCTGTTGAAAGAAGTTCTGCTTGGAGGGGAGCTGCACCTATTTTGATCAATTCCCCTTTACGATCTTTAGTGGTGATTGTGATCATGGTTTGTTGTCCGACGTAACATTTACGAAGACCATCGCCTGTAGCCGTGGTTCTGAAGCCAACGGCACTGTTTGAGTCGATGCGCCCCAAGTGGCTAATCAGAGATTTGGCACCGTTCATCTCATGGCAGTTAAAGCTGAGAGAGTCATTTTCTTCCGGTGCAGTTTTAAAGGTGGAGTTTCCCAGTTCCTTCAGCCGCTCACCAATTTCTTTCCTGACCAATAAGATGTCAGTATCTGTACCACTCTCGACTGCTTCATTCGTAATATCACAGCAACTCTCGATGCTTGCCAACAAATTTTCCAGTTCTGACTTCTGGTCAACAAGAACTTGGCTTTTTAGTTCATATTTAGTGTTTAAAGAGTCGGTCACCGCCTGCCGCCTGTCTTTGATAAGATGTTCCAGCGAATCAAAGACGGAAACAATTTGGGATTCTATGTTGTGATAGTTGCTTGCAAGAGAAGAGGACACGTTTTCCACATTTTCGATGGCTTTTTGAATGTCGGGAATTTGAGTTCTTGAATGCGCCATCAAGCGTTTCAACTGGATCTTCTGTTCCTGGACAGCGTGCTGTTTCGTTCCCAACCTGTGCTCATTGTGTTCCATTTGGGTACATTCCTCGCACACCGGTGTCTCGCAGGAGAAACAGTAAAACTGCAGCTGCTGATCATGGCTCGCGCACACGAGACGTTGTTCTTCCTCTGAACCGTTTGAGGTGGCTGTTGACTCTCCTAGGTTTAACGTCTCGTGACCCTCTTGTGCCACGTGATCAGGCTTACAGTCTGCGCATAAGTATTGCGAGCATAGCACGCACTTGCCGGTGGCTTTGGTTTGCTTGTCGCAAAAGCCGCAAACATTCGTCTGTTCCAAAACATCCATAAGATTTGAGACGAAAAAGTTGTTCTGCAAGGCCTTCACACCATCCTCAGGCAGAATGGACTGCTGCCTACATACGGGGCAGGTTAGAGTTATGCTCTTCGCCGGAATGTAACTTTCGAGGCAAGTCTCGCAGAATGTATGAAGACAAGGGAGAACTTTGGGGGAAATGTAGCGCTCCAAACAAATACCGCAACAAAGAAAGTGCTTTGTAATTTGTTTCACGACTGGAATGTTGTTCGCCATACTAACACCATCGTCTGTCCCTTCCTAAAATAGGCAAAAACACATATCTCAAGGGCAAACTCTCGACAGAGACTGGATAATGTGAATAAAATGGGAGTACTGAAAACATTGAAACCACATGATTAATTGCATTTATACCATCAATTGATTTGAGCTTCTATACGTGACTTAGGAAAGACCCAAAGGAGAAAACGCCTGTTCCATTGAGAAAACACAAGAGTTAAGGAACGCAGCCAAGTATTATTAAAAGGGTACCAAACCCAGTTTTGACCTCATAAAAATAACTTTTCCATCTAGTTCTCTGAAACGAAATAATACTCTGCAACCCTAGAAATCCCTCAAAAGTTAACTTATGAAAAATTGAAAACTCCTGTCAAAGTCTGCTAAACGGGCAAGTGTGACCTACGCTTTTAGCGAATTACAAGTCAACTATGGAAAAAGACCGCCCACCAAGGATCACCATGTGTGAATTAGGTGGTATTTGTTTTTAGTTGATTCCTGTTTTTATCTTTCAAGATTAACGTCAATGAAGCATTAGCAGGTGATAGAACCGGTATTGGTTAATATCGTCAAAACAGGGTTTAGTATCCTTTAAATATGTGGCGTTATGGATGCACCGAATAATCAAATGAAATAGAGACGACGCACATCCTCTGATCAAAAACCTTTAAGTGGCGTGTGCGTAAATTTGAGCCTTCGAGACAACCGGGCAGGACTTCTGAAATTTACCGACAACAGCTAGAGGATGCCCCTGTCACTGAGTGACTGAGACATCACAGGTAGCGTACAACAACCTCTATCCATTTTTCTCACGTCATGATTGAAGTGAACCTTCAAACTATAGACTGTACACTTTGCAACTTGGCCCTCGTTCCAGATGAGGACACTCACACTTTTGGTTGATTCCCTCGCCCTATCTTCACTGCTCTGACTGAGTTAGGTCGCTAGGTAAAATAGTTTGTCTTCTCACTTTTCATTGTCACGGCGAGTTCATTTTTGTTGTATCAAATATGTCGCATTTTCAACTGAAAAGGATATTCTTTCGTCAGATTTCAAAATTTAGTAAGGAATCGCGCATTCATTTCACTGTAGGTCGCGCTAGAGAAAACAAGTTAAATTTTAATTTACACCAAATTGACATCCACATGAACCTTTGCATGAGTTTAATATATTGCCGGGATTGCCTGTTCACCTATTAAAGCGATAGAAAGTTGAATGTCTGTATTTGAATAAGATATGTAAAGAACGTTCTGTGACAACAAACGAGAACATTACGACACAAAACACCGGTGACAGAGTATGGACTTGGAATATTTACAAAATTAGCATGTGTTTAACGTATAATGTTGATTTTAGCCACGTGCGCCGTTTTAGTCGCTCTATTTCACACTCCATTGCACATTCTATAGTGTTATTTGCCGTGAATACCACAAAGGCCACGTATAAGAATTGACAACATCTGCTTTTCCTCGTCACGCCAGCTCCGACGGCAGATTATGGAGAAACGATAATTCCCTTCACGGTCGAATTTGTTTGCTTTTTAAGAACAACGCAAACAGATTATTCCCAAGATTTTGAAGCACTGTCGTTCCGTCCTAGTTGAATTTATGCATCCGATGCCTTCCAACAAAAAGCGAGCTTTATTAGTGTCCACGCATGGCTTTGAATCTTATGCGTTTGCGTGTTCCCGGAAATGATGATTTCAAAACGAAAACCCTGTCGCAGCACCCTTTTCACAGACTTCAGTTGAACTTCAAGATAAATGCAAAATTTGAGACCTATCGTCACCACAAAATCCGCCGACCCGAACCGAGTATGTTACACCTGCGAGTCAGTAATGTAAATCTCGATGTTGTAATTATGTTTTAACTTAATTCCAGCCCTCAAGACAGTTTTTACGCTCACACAAACAGTCCATCTCAAACCTGACAGGATCGCTGTAAGATATGTAACACATTTGGTGGCAATTAGGGATGAGCTTAAAATATGTTGTAATGTTTACATTGTTGTCTGAGAACACGTGTAAAGTTTATACTATGAGCTGCACTGCTGATGTCATACCTGCGGCGAGTTTCCTTAAAGGGACATTGCACTCGTTTGGAGAGGTGAATTAAAACTGATAGACACAACGAGTGTTACGTGGTAGATTTCTTTCCCTACGATCTTCCGCTTGTTAAACTAATAGAATACTGCTATAGCAAGCGTCCCCCGTTGGTAGATTTGTTTAAAATCCACTAATCACGTAAATCTATAGTCGGAACTAACACAGTTTTAAAGCTGATGTGCGAACAACACAAAATTACTTAATTAAAGAAAAATAAAACTTGTTCTCGCGGCTCTCTCACTACAAACATTACAGACACCCTGGAATGATAAACTCAAAATGAATCGAATACACTCTATTCATGGTTTTCACGTTCATGTCCTTGACCATTGGATTGGTAAGTACGTTCCCTCGACATCTTTGATAAGTTGCCACAGTCGTTATGTTAATAACTAGGCAACGTGATCTTTAAACCAGTGTTCAATTTCGAGTCCGTTTCAGCGACAATGGCATAAATTATAACGAGTCAGGCGCAAAGTTCACAGAAAAACATCCCATAGAAGACTAAAATTATTGGAGGTCTCCCCGATGCCCAAAGATTAATAATTAAAAACAAGCTGTTATCTACGGTCATCGGATTTTGGTAGACTTATATGTTGCTTTTGCTTGTAAACACTAAAGCAGTCGTATTTTATAGTCATACGTTTCTTCGCTTTCTCATGACCCCGTCCTGTGAATTCGGTAGTGTAACAACAGTTTGTTATTCCACGCAGCTCTGAGCGAATTCTCATAAATAACGACATGGTCGCAAGCGCCAAATACGACAGGTTTGCCTGTTCATACTACGCCTGTCGTATACTCTACACATACATACATAACCAGTGGCAATTTTTCAATAACGGCCACAAGGCTGTCAATCCGTCGGTGTGTGGTGCTCGGCTAGATTGGCATCGCATGGTGTCGAAGGTAATTTTCTTGTCATATGAAGACAGTGAGGCAAGGCTGTGTGTTTTAATACCACTATCAACGCTTAATTAACATATCTATAATTAATAAAACACACCAATAATGCGTGCAGTGAGTGTATTGACTTGGAATCAATAACGGTGACTTCGTTTATCGTTCAGTACGTCGCGTGTAATGAGTACATAAATATTGTGACGAATTCATTTACACACTGTCACACAAATCGCAGATTTTCGTCGATAGCGCCTCCATTAATTTCAAAAGCAAAACATATGCCCATGCCATTTACAATTCACATAAAGCGTCATGTTTATCATCGAAACTGCATCGTCTATGAATGCGGAAGTCTACACAGTAGCAACAAAATAAAAGCCAAAACACTGGTTAAGTATTACACACCTAGACCTAAGAACAAAGCTGGTCTTTACACGAGGCTCCACTACAAAACTAACCCCTGGCAAGCATCGGGCGAAAGTTGAAAAGATGCTCAAAGCGTGAAACGTGATTGTTCAATTTTCTTGCAAAATCTCAACTAAAGATTTGTGGCCATGGGTCCTTGACTCGTGACTGCCAAACGTTGCTCGGGCAATTAGTCTTTTTTAGCCATATTGTGTGAAATTTCACTAACATTACCGGAAGCGTGCTACGCAATTCGTCAATTTTTGAGTCGAGTATCGAACAAAATTCAGTTGTCACAGGCCCTGGTTCACAGCGTAAAAGACTTAAGTCATCGAGATTACGTGCAGAATTAACGTGAGAAAACGAAACATCTTTTAAGATGTCTTGTTTACACTTCGACTTAACCTACTCAGTGTATGGAAAAGCAAATACATCTCAAAAGATGTGGAACTTGATGCATTGAATGAAGTAATCGATGGTCGAAACACAACGCGTTATCTTATTTCTCCAAATGTTTTAATTAGTGTCATGAACCGTAGCAGAAAAATCGATGACTCGTTTGTATTGATTTCACAAAGGGAACGCGCAGTTACAATAGACATCGGTAAGGCACATTTGAAGAAAATTAGAAGATTCAAGGGATGACTAACGATGTGTAAAACTACTGTGCGTAAATGTCGGACAGGTGTCGAGCATAACTGTCAGTGTCAAGCTGATGGTTGTAATTTCAGCCCCGAGCACGAAGCTGTTCATGACACGTAATACCAGCGGTTTTACCTGGCAAATAATATGAATTTAAAACATGACAAACCGGTTTTGTCACTTTGCTCCATGGGAAAAATTGCCTGCAGCAACCTTGGCAACCACCATGTCAACGACAATGAGAATGATAATGATAAATGATAATAATAACAATAATGATGACATTTTTGAGTCTGAAATTGTATAAAATATTCAAGTGGACTAACACAAAAAATTGGCTAAACAGAAGAACAATACAATATGAAACATTACTATAAGAACAATATTAATAATAAATGAACGAATTTGTAAATAAATATATGATCACACGTAATGAAAGACTTCGTTAAAAATGAAATTTTAATGCAGCAATAGTTGGAGTCGATCAAATGTTGTATGGTATGGAAGCTGCCGATGATGGACAGAAGGCGGCGCTGACCATACATTGTATTCGCCCTCGCATAAGACAATGGTAAGTTATTTGCTGATCAAAGTATGCGACTGAGACCCAGGTACTGTGAAACGAGATCGGGAAGATACTTATAAGTAATGATGCAACGAATGGTGGATAAGTCCGACTACGAGTCCCCTGAGGTGCAAAATCTTTTGATGACCTATTGTTTATTAAACAGCCTTTCGCTTGCAATTAATCAAAATATGTCACACAGAGAACAGATACGAAAAACATACTTTCCACAAACAAGTTCATTTTATTCATGACATTAATGTATTATACATTTCAGTTATTAATTATTAATCACGCACACGGTTCGACACCAGATGGTTAATTGCGATAACGAAGCTGCAGTCAACATTCGTAATAATACGTGTTTCAAGGTCAATCGGTACAAACTGCAGATAGAAAAGCGGACATTTAGCGAATACACGTGTGGTTGTCCGCATAAACATAAGACCGGACCATTTACGCAATATTTCTGAGCATGAAAATACATGGACTGCTTTTCATGTTTAATTGGTCCTTTGTATGGCACATATTGAACAAACCTCAGCTAGTTCTACGTAAGGGCGTTCTCTCTCATTCCGATATTGATCAACTGTCAATGAATTATAATAATTTATGAATGAACTTACTTGTGTGTAGACTCCATGGCAAATTCCAATTCACTGAACGCAGTCACGATGCTTTTACGCGTTGTTATGTTTGGCTCATGATAGGCAGCAATTTATAGCAATTTTAACGCAAGAACTTAGCAGTAATCTACGTCTAGTATCTTTCGCTTTATTGCCGTTGATATTTTTACCTGCGAAAACGAGCGCGGCTAAGACCTATTGATAATGGAACGCGACAATTAAAAGTACAATACGAAGCTTCAGTCGATCTCCGGCTGATCAAATCACACAGTTACGAAAATCAAAATAGCGCGACTCCGCGGGACAGTACGAAGCTATATCAACCGCCAGTATCGCTTGTATCCTGTAGTTGGTGCCCCGGCGGCTCTTTCAGTCGAAACAAAATCAAAGCTTTGTGAAATGGTAGTTAAAGTGGCAATAAACTTGCGCTGCGACAAAGAAGCGAACTTTTGATATAGACCACATTCTGCTATAAAATTGGTCTTAACTTATTTCTTGCTCAGATGTGACGTGATTATTGGGCTCGCAAAGAACTGACAGCTCGATGTGATTGAAATTATCTGCAAACCGGCCGACAGCGCCGCCGTGACAAGTCAACTTGCAGAACTTGGGTAGGGTTCAGTAACGCTATAGGACCGCGCAAAACCAAGACTTCGGGAGATTGCGTGGGACATTGCCGTGTATTTTAAATGAGAACATAGGTGATTTTGGCTAGATTTTAGCGAGGTCCTAACGTAGGTCCTACCGCTACTGAGCTCCACCCTGGTCTAACTCGAAGTATCAATTTTCAACTTCTAAGTCCTGAAATCATCTCTTATTTGGCTAAGGAATAGTTTAACACCCATGTCGTAACGGTGAGTGGTCTAATTCCATTAAACGTAGTTCATTGTGATGGGAGGCGGAATCATAGTCGCTTTAGGATATCAAATTGCCAGACGAGTACAATAAATTTATTCATTTTTAATGAAAAACGAAACCATTAAGCACCTATAGCTTGAACCGCTGATGCGAAATTAAACTAATTAGCGTCGTTTCTGCTCAAAGATTCTCGAATTCACAACGGGGCTCAACGCGCCAGAGTACCAGAAACACTGAGTAATGAATGGACCAAATTCAACCTGCCGGTGTCAATGCGAGGGCATCCGTCTCACGAATAGGTTAGTTCTCAGACTCACCTGTCAACGAACTTTACAGTCACCACTCTGGCTGCCCAGTTTTCTCTACGTACAAAATATGTGCGGAAATACAACACTTCGTGTTATGACTCACGCGAGGGATTCCAGACCTCTTTTACTCCCCGTTTGTTTTTATTGCGATAAGCACTACAAATTTCTTACACCACCAAGCCAAAACAGCTTGCCTGTGTGGATGCTTCCGTGAGATAAAATGTTTACATCGGCTGGGTAAACAAATTCCAATTTTTTGTGATATCTAAATACTTGCCCAGTGCGCGACGAGCATTTCCAACTGTCGTGAACAGGTCCAGACAGCTACAAAGTGGTGTTCTAATTCAAATCTAGAATATCGATTGGAACTTCAGACGATTTGCATGAACATAATACGTGCGTGTTCATGCAATGTACCTCTGTGACTGACTGACTGACTCACAGTTGTTGTCTGTGTTCAGCGCTAACAGTAGCAAAAGATTTAGTCTAATCCAAGCACAAAAATACTAATGGTTGGGGATCAGACCACAATTAGTGGTCTGAGGTTGGGGAAAGTCTGTTGTGTACTTACTGCGGCGATAGGATATATCACTCCCTCATGGTGCGAGAATTGAACATGTGCGCAGATCCGCTATCTATGCTACGTCTTCGGTATCTGGTTCAATAATGAGTTCTGGAGTGGGTTAAACTACTTAACATGGCTCGCTAAGTAGTTTGGAGTTGTCTCCCATCTGAGACATCGATCGAGAAAATTCACTAGCTGTTGAACAGAGATGAGAGGAGGAGTTGGCGACGTGTTGTGCCCAACGCATTTGAGATGCCGTGAAATTCCGGGGATACATGGCCGCTCAGATGGGCGGGGTTTAGTTAGCCCATTATCATAGATTCAGAACAAAACAACGATACCAATTACAAAATGAAATCTCTAACTCCAACGTTGTCACATTCGTTTTCCGAGTTACGGCGTCTTATGAAACATTCGTAATTTGTACTTCTATTTTGTGATCGAGTCTTTCGTGCCAAAGGGAATCAAACGTTTTGAAAATAATACCCACCACAGTATCTGAAAGTTTCATATGAATCCGAATTGCCGCTCTTTGGGATGTAATGATCTAAAGATAGCCAAATTTGGATAATTTTCTAGGGTTCTACTTAACCTAAAGGATTCGACAGGCTATTTTAGGAGTCCCGCATAAAAAGGACTTTTTATTTAAGTAAATTGTTCAACTCTTGGACCCCATGCACAGCCACATCCCAGATACATCGGCAGTCCAATGAACCCTAAATGTGCAGGAAACGGCGCCTACTGTAATTTACAAAATCGGTTTCATCATGTTCCTTTAATTGCTCAAATCAGAAATCATTTGTTTTTTTAGAAGCACTCACTTCAGGTCAAGTTAATAAGTAGTTTGCTCGTTGACAGCTAGTTAGCGTCAGCCGCCGAAGCCAGAATTTTAGCCGTTGCACTGAAAGTAGTTTCACCAAGAACGCGATGACGTTGCATTGCAAGAGCAAATGTGCCTAGGAAAAAAAAGTGTTTTTGACACCAAACATGGTTTTAGCGGCTTCAGTTCAGTAGATGGATTAGGCCAAATGGAAAAATGCTCTATGAACGGGTTCACCTTTTCATAGTTTTCGACAATGGGGCCTTCTTATTTTGCCTAATAATGTAGCCATTGTTTTTCCCTCATTCATTTCTTGGTCAGCAGCACACACTCGTCATAAATAGTGAAGCGCACTACGGTATTTAATATTCTTTAAGTGGTCAGGTATTAAAAAGGTGACGTATTTGTAATAATTCGCCCCTTTGACCTCGGTCTACCAAATCTCCACACCCCCCGCGCCCTCCGTTCCGTCACGAAATCTTCTGTGCACCCCCTTGCCCGACACTGTCTTCTCAGTTTTCAAAAATACAGACGTCAGTGACTAAATTTGAAGCCAAATACACCGGTTAGTTCTGTCTTAAACGGGCTTCATAACTGCCCGTGAACTAAACTGAACTGCACGCCGACTTGCTTTAAATATAGGGAAACCGTGACAGCACGTCCGTTCTCCGAAGCAGGTAACATAAATCTGAAACCTTTTTATCTGATTTTGATTGTTGAATGACAACCTTATTGGTAAAAAATGAAACGTGCCAGGCGATAGTATAGTTAGCCATCGCTTTTGTAATCCTACGCATATATAACCAGACTTACAAGTATGCAAATAAATTTTAAATAACTTTGTATGATAGGAAATCATCAGTATACTCAGTTCATATTCAGTGCCGGCTTAAACAATTTCCGGACGCGTAGCATAAATCGAAGCGCGAGGCCCTACTCATACGACGATTATCTCAAACCAAAAGCAAAATAGGTGTGATTTTCAGTTTTGAGAAGAAAAGCAATTGGGACGGCTCATGAGACTGTGCATCCACTGGGCAACGCATAGAATAGCGGGATTGCAACCGAATTGATTTAATGATTGCGCATGTCCGGAAATTAGGGTGCGCAAAGGCTATTGACTATATCGGGAGTTCACACACCGCTAATCACAGGCTCCGCGCTTGTGCCAGAAACACGGCACCTACAAATCGATTACTCAATGGCATGCGAGCACCCAAAGGAGAGGAGGGGGGCTCGAACGAGTCCCCATTTGGTGAAGTAAGCAAAAAGGTCCTCCTTAGAGAAACAAAAACTCTGAAAAAGTTGAAAACGAGACAAAAGTCCATCAATAAGCAGGAACTACCAAAAGTCGGCGAATGCGCAATTCATAGCTCTGATCGTACCCCGTGAATCATAGTAAAAGGTCCACATTCTCAAGAATTTGCTCCCCCCAATTTTTAATACTTCTTGCGCGCATGAATGGATCCCCACACTCTCGACACAACATGTCCTGAAAATGGTGGTGCCGCAACAAAACCTTTCGCGCCACCAGAGGTCAGTGCTTCCATAAGAGTAGAAACATGTATACGCTTATGGCAGAGGTGCCTCTAAAACTGTTGTGGTTGCGGGGCCCCAAAAAGCGCGGAACCCGTAGCATACGCTACTTCAGCTACGATGTTTATCTGCGCACTGTTCACATTCACTCAAATAGTCTTAGTTCGTCCTGAAACTGTACTGATCAACTACTATGACGGACGAAGTCATAAACACCCTTTTAATCTGTTAAAACATCGACTGAATCTTATCAGTCGAAAGATCTTACCAAAATAGGCACATTTCTTACGTGACAACCCTGCTTGCATTTGCGTTTTTCAAAGTGAAATTTCATTCAATAGGGGTGGCCATGTACTGCCATCTATCAAACCAAAAAATTTACATTAAATATCCATTTATTTTGAAATTGGACATAATTTGGGGACTAGGTTTCATCGAAGTGGTTTGGGATGAAATTATTTTTTGTCGGTAAGATATTTCAAGCGTAAGAAAATTTTACCAAATGTCGTAATATACATTTTTCATTAACTTGCAACGATTTAATTTCACTTAGAAAAAAGAAATTGACATCTTTTAGATGACCTTGACAATGTCCGGCTGGACAAGGGTGCATTCCCTAGAAGCAACAAACTCGCGTAAAAGAAAGATCACGGAGTATCACGGGAGCGGTGAACATGAGTGCTTCGCGAGTAAGCTCAGGACATTACTTGAGTATCATATAAAAACGGCGGCGAGAGAAATGATTGTGCAGCGAGACTGGAATGTTGAATTATGGCACAGAATTCACTGCTTCAGTTCCATCAGAGCCACTGCGCACGATGAGCCACGAGCTGAGCGATCGGCCTCAAGTAGGCCATAGCCGAGCTTACAACTCAAGTCACCTCAAGACGCGAAAATACGAAAATAGTGTAATTAGCCACTGTAATTCATTCAAAGACTGACTGCTCTGTTATCTTCCATTTGAGGCAGCTCAGCTCCAAAGTCTCCGTCTGCAGTGACCATAGGCAAAAAATTGTCACCGCAAGTGCTTCGCCGACAGTATTTCGTCTACCGAACACAGCCATGAGAAGAAAACTGGAAATTTTTCTTGCAAGTCAAACCTGGGGCGCGGGGTCTAGTCATTGTACTCTTAATAGAAATTGTTTTTGATAATTTCCGTTCTGGTTTATGCAAACTCAAGATAACTATCTATGATCCCATAAGTTATGGTTTACCTGGACGACTGCCAAGTCCTAGATTCATTGCACTGGATGACCTCTTGCATTAAAGCTATAAGCTCGAGTCTAAACTCGAAATTTTGTGTTTTTACTCCAATTTGTAGCTTAAATTTAGGGTCATCAAGTGCGAACTTGGACTAGAAACTCACCTGCCTATAAACCGTATGCATGGGCAGAAAGTAAAAACCCTGACACTTATGTTGAGTTTGTAGTAAAGCTGGATTTAAAATGTCGATTCCGAGTACAAAAATTAGACCTAGAGGCCCGGTGACGAGGAGATTTCAACGAACACGTTATCTTTACCAGATCAATTCTAACAGCGAGGCTATACTGTGAAATAGCAAACTTTTCACATTTTCTGAATTGACCACGCATAAGATTCACTTCCGCCGACATTTCCAAAGTGAAAATTGTAGGCCTGTCTTTCACAAAAATATTTGCCATAATCACATATCAGTCGATCATGCTTAGCAAATCCTGTCGATTGAGTTCTTTCCAGGTTTTTATAGTAACAATAGTGCCAGTCAAACAATGCAGCTGTCACATAAAGCTTCAGATGGCGATCCGATGATTGTCCGAGCTAAAATGGATTTATCGGCCGACAGTCGCGATCGGATTGCTGGTTCAGTCGGCCTCGGGTCGCTGTAAGAAGTCACCAGTTAGTGTACTGGCGGGAGTGATGAAATTATTCCGACGGCCGGCCGATTTCACAATCGCAGGACGTCCGGCAAATCACCAGGAAATGTTAGTCGAAATCCGCCGGCAATCGTCCAATGACCTGCAGACAGCAGGCCTCCTTCATTTGATCGGTCGACGTCAACGGCTATCGCTTGACATGCTGTCGATCACCGACAAAAGTGTCGACGTCGGAGTAGCATCTACATCTTTACCCCTACTTCCGATTGGACAAAAATCGCCCGAACTCAATCGGCGAGATCAACTGCGCATCACTAGATAATTATGTGAAAAATAACGCGCGTGCCGGCAGGCAATTGTGGGCACTTTGATATCAGAAGGGCATCGGTCCATCGTCGGCTAATGATCAAAGACATCCCCTAAGAACTGCATGCCCACGCACGATCACGGTCAATATAAACTGGGCCACGTGAGAAAATCGGCTGGTTGCCGGAAACAAATAACATTGCTCGATGGGTACGCATAGACTATATTCACGCGGCGGACATTAAAATCCAAAGCGAGGCTCACTGCGATAAACAAAGCGGAAATTTACATTGCGTGAGTTAAATGGCCGGTCTTTGGTGTCCAACCTGAATATTAAATCTTAAAAATGTGTCAATAATTAACCACAGAGACGTAGAAAAATACAGTTAAAGAACAAGTCAGTGCACCAAAGAGTTGTCTGAGGAAAGGATATAGTTTTTTTCCGGAAAACTAGGTTCGGAACATGAAAGTAAACATGACCAGATTGCGGCGGTCGTAGTGTTACGGATTAGGTATCATGCTGAATGCAGGGTTACGTTTCTTCTAATAAATTCATGATAAAAATGCTTTCTACACGAACCAGGTCATCTGGTCGTATTGTTGACGAGTTGAAGATATATTCGACAGTGGTGGCTCATAGCATTTTGCTGTCATGTGCAATCAGTCTCATCTGGTTTAATTTGTTGATCAAGGGTAGGCCTATTAGCTTCAAGCATAGCCTAGGTCCTGGTGAGGTAGGCACTACCGGTACTAACAGTTGATTTGTCATTGATCTGAAATAATACTTGATATTATTAAATATATATTTTGAATACGATAAAAAACTAGGCTCGCAATTGAAAATAAAATTATATGACCATCAATTCTGCTTTCTTGGTTTTAATAATTACGTCTATTTCATGTGTTATATTTTTCAAATATCAATCTCAACTAAGTTGAATTTTAAAATTAAAACACCTAATTCTTTCGTCCAAAGCATAACCTCGTTTTAGAGCTCAATTTCAGTTAACGGGACAGAACACAGTGGTGGATTCAGAAGGGAGCCAAGGGGCTATGCCCCCCAGCCCCCCCTAAAATTCTCATTTGGCAGTTCAGGAGCGCGAATTTCTGACGGGCAAAATCCTGGCTAATACTCTGCCTTGCCCCCCCCCAACTCAAAGTCCTGGATCACCCTGGAACAAGCATAGTTATCATGTTTTTTCAGAGGCCTCGTTCATATCCGAGGGGAAAGGTGCCTCATGTGTGTGCGGCTTTCTGAGAGGGGAACGTTTCGCCGAGTGAAGGGTCAGTGAAAACTCTACGGACCTCCCGATCACCATCAATAGCACCCCGCCCTTTTGCAAGCTCTCATAGCTCTGTCTCAAGTAGCATTTTCAGTGGCTGATCTAGGATACCATATAGGCCTAGTCAGTAGTGAGGGGGGAGCCCGGCATCCTCGGAGACTAGCGGGCAAAGCGCGATTGTATGCACGCAGGCGGCCCGGAAGTTGCGGGCGCCGAGAATGTATACCTTCTACTCAGGAAATCTGTCGTTGGACTAAAAAAAATAAAGGAACGTGTTTTCCCCCTCGTCCGCTACCCGGGTCCTAGCTCGAACTCAGTACAAGTTTCCTTCCGCTNCTTAGTCACAGGTGATTTGCCTGAACCGTTGAAGAGAAATTTGCAATCACAAAGGGGATTTTTAGACCTCGTGGCCGGGAATTTCGCGTGATTTTTCAATATTTTTGAGAGGGGAATAGGGCCGATATTTGGCCCCAAAATTGAGGAATTGTAGGCTACAACTATCGTAGCGAGCCTCGTTTTGGAACGCGCCTCCTGTCGGCGTGAATAGGGTCTATTGACTGTGATTTTGACGCCGTCGCCAGGCCTACGTTCACTGGACGCTCGCCGATGTGACCATTTTCGCTGGCCGCAAACTCATTGAATCGCCGTCGGAAGTTTTATGTGACTGCAGCACAAGTGTAGCAATGTAAATGTTATCCAAGTGATTCACGCAGTCTTGTGTTCTGGAGGATATTCATGACATGGGCACAGAAATGAATAATAAATGTTTTGAACTAACGATGCAGGTAAAGAGATGCGTCTTCGGAGCCCGATGAAGCACGGTGCGACATGAGCAAAACATTGGTTGAGTAGTCATTCATGTTTTATTACTACTAGCTGAGATCAAACGATGACATTTACGTTAATTTCGAAGTTATAAATGTGCTTGAAGGTCTACAGAAAGTGACTGGTCTCAAAATTATAGCACTGACACCAGCCAAAAGGATGGTACTTTCACAGCTTCGCTAATCATGGGATGCGATTAGTATCAAAACATCATAGTTTCTTTGTCGTTGAACAGCCTTTTCTAACTACGAAACGAGAACATGCTACGAAAAGCCGCAATCCATAATGGTATCTGATATCTATGCAAATGGAGCCAATAAGCTACTCCCATGATGCCAACTAAACTATGAACACCTTTGTAAAGTCCTCCGACAGACGGCGCAAGACGCTGTGCTAAACTCAGCTCGAAAGGTTTCTCTGGAATGTCCTGTAAAATCAAATGAAATTTATTCAACAGTTGCAATCTTCCTTACTTCCTACGATGCTGACAAAAAGTAGAAGCAAACTCAAGATAGTGACTCGACCTCCCTCATAAACGGCGCGGACGTTCTCCGTTGCGCTCTAACGGCAGTTTGGGATTAATTTTACGCGTTGGGGCCTACTTGGGGATCGACGTATTTTTCCTGGGGATCCAAGATTCTTGAAACTTTTGTAGCATGTATGATGCGAACGAGCTCGAAAAAGTTCACTCCCAGGATGCTCGAGAAAACTTGACATAAATTTAAGTCTTTATAATTCCTCTCCCCTACACAACCAACCGTTGGATGCAATGTCCTGGTACTTTCAATGAAAATGTCAATGCAGCAAAAGTGTTGGCTTAGGTGCTTATTTGCCAACAAGCGTTACATTTGCATTTCAGTAATGTTAAATTCGCCACGATTACAACCTAACTGTCACGCCTGCACATGGCAAGATTACATCAGTTTTTGGCCCCAATAGGATCAAAAAACGGATAATGGCCGCACAAATGAAAAAGTTCATATTGATTCAACGTTTCGTCTATTCATTAGACATCATCAAGTTATAAACAATAAGATGTCAAGTGTCGATATACCAGTCAGGTTACATGCATGAAGTGAAATGAGTGAGGCAACAAGACAGGAAACAGTACGTCTTGTTGCCTCACTCATTTCACTTCATGCATGTAACCTGACTGGTATATCGACACTTGGTGTCTTATTGTTTATAACCTGATGATGTCTAATGAATAGACGAAACGTTGAATCAATATGAACTTTTTCATTTGTGCGGCGATTATCCGTTTTTTGATCACATGGCAAGAGTTTCAGTAGTTGACACAAGGCCTGATTTCTTCTCCTTTTTGGCAACTATTGTCCATTGTATAAAAACTATAGTGAATGACCACCACATTTTCCTCCAAAAAGCGCAATGGCTGGTCATAAAATGTATGCTGCTCCTACGAGAAAAAATGTGATTCGCGATAAGACCGGTGTTCGTAAAAAGAACTAAGTAGTGTGTGAAAACGTATAAATGCTGTTAATAAAAAATCTGTTTGTGACAAAAGAACAGAGTTAATGCAAGAACAGACGTGCTGTTCGGTAGGAAACAAGACAACTGCCTTCCTTAATTTTAAGGATAAAACCTGCAAATGGTAGTTTTTATCTTTTGTTCATTGTCTTCTTTGCATGACGAGCAAAAGAACGGATCAACAGGGTCTCTTAACTGACACCAATTCACATGGCGTCACTTTCAATGTTTTGTTTGTTTAGTGTTCATAAAACATTAAAACACAACAATTTGACTTGCCTTAGACACTGGCTCGGTTTGGTTTATCAAGTGTTCTTCGATTTTGCCTTCTGCGAACAGGATCTGTTGACGAAAACAAATTTAAACGTTTGACAACAGTTACAACAGAAGAGAAGCAAAACAACATAGGATATAACGTTCGTGCATCATCTGAGTTTCGAATGAAACCTGGGAGAATATTTCGAATATCTGAATTCAAACCAGTTTCTCTATTCAATGGTTGTAATATTGATAGAAAGTGTCTCCAAAATAATTGATTTGTGATTCAAAATACACAACTTTCAGGCAAACAATCATACTGCAGGTGTACCTCTCTCGCCACTCGCTCGCCGCTCTGAACAGCACCCTCCATGTAACCGGACCAATGACTGGCCGTCTCTGTACCGCCAAAATGAATGCGACCATGAGGCTTGCGAATTTCACTAGAAATAATTATTTTACATGTCAATGGCGTCGCGACCCATTTACACTATAAAAGTTGACACGGATCAACCGAAACGAAACGAGATGATCGGGCGCAAGTATGCGTGTACACAGAACTGACAGGGAGAAAACTGACACCACTTTTGTCACCCGTTTGTGAGGTAGAACAAGTTGCGCCCCATCATCATGCTTCGAGTCAACTATACGTCTAAACGAGAAACTGGGGCAAGGCGGAAGGGATCATCTTTGATGCGCTTGCGCAAAAATTCACACACACATATATGTATGCAGGTGATCATTTTCGATTGTCAGTCAGCTGTTCAGCGCCTTGCCTTAACTTAAAACTCTTGGTGACTATTTTGTCAGATAATTGTCATGTCAGAATAGTTCACACAGTTAACTGCCAAGACTAGGTTCAACTCAAAAGCTAGGTTATGTACATACAGTAAGTCTACTGATAAAAGCTTTTATGAGCTGATCAAAGGAAAATTCAATGTCACGAATTACGTAAACTTGGGAGGGAGAGATTGGAAGCACCACAACAACAAAATAACAATAATAATGAACAGTGAGTCACGAAATTTGCAGCTTTGCGCATGAACACGCCAGATTCCTGCCACCGTCTCCGAGTTATTTGGTGCCACTTGACACTGATCATCTTGGCATGCGCCATGTCCGTTTTTGGTGTCCGCCTATTTACGGGCGGATCTAGCATTTAGAGTTGGTGGGCCAGGGTACAGTATTAGCCAGGATTTTGCCCGTCAGACATTCGCCCACCCCAACTTCCGAATGGACTCTGGGAGAATATTAGGGGGCCATGGTCATCTGCTGACTAAGCAGCGCAGAATACTGAAGTCAACTTCATTCGAAAATGGGAACTCATCAGCTAAATAAGATTCTTCAAGACGTTTAGACGATACAGCTGCGGACGCCGGACGCCCTGTCGTACATAGAAGACGGCAATACACACACACATGTGTATTGGGTGGACGCATAAAAATTATCCACACGACCCACAATGAGAACTACAAATGCATACGGTCAGTGCGGGTAGAGGTCTATGGCGACGAGCAAGACAACCATTCTGACCAATCACAGCTATACCTTCCAAATCTCGTCATTACACCAGGCGGGTAAGCCGCTGTATAACATCCTCCCGTGAACCTCTCCTGTGTCCAGTCGTTCTCCACATATGCCGTTGGCTAGAAAATTTGTCAAAGTGTGTCAAAACTGAAACAAAAAATCTATTGGGAGTTTGAAGTTTTATTTAAAAATACTAGTTCAAGTTGCAAGAGTTGTCTAAGTTACTGCGCGCGACACTTTTTACTTTTGAGTATAACATTTTACTGCATGTTTGACCTAAACATAATAATATTGGAGGCCAACAGTATGGGATTACCATTAAGCACGAAAGTTGCGAAGCCGACACAAACCGGTTTGACGCATTTGCAGCCTGAATAACTTCATTTAAGATTTTGGCATCTCAGTGCGACCGGTAGGTTGAGATATTAGACTTGAAACGTGTAAAACGCACTGGGTATGAGATTGTCAACGATATCTGAACATAGTGACACTTTCAAGGGTCTTGGGTGGCAATTTTCGCCAAACTTTCAGAATGTGAAGACAGTTATACCTCGCAGAACCTTATTGATATGTGTTGAAATCGGTACGCAACAGGTATTTCTCGATCCTTGAGTGTTCATTTCCATGATGTCATTATCGACCCGGTGACCTCTGCTCTGGAGAGCTACGAGGAATAAACAAACTTCCATGGAGATTTCATTAAAATAGTAAATAAATGGTGAAAGTGGCGGTTGGTCATGATTTTTGCCAGCAATGCGTAAATATTACAGCTTCGTTTTGATATGGAATTTTTCACTTTATGC
The DNA here is from genome assembly GCA_002633005.1 of Phoronis australis. NCBI lineage: Eukaryota > Metazoa > Phoronida > Phoronidae > Phoronis > Phoronis australis. The sequence continues at coordinate 1,168,580 of NMRA01000052.1, forward strand.
TCAAGTCTATATCTTTAGGCCCACTATGTATTTCAACCCGTGTAGTTCATTTGAATTAAAACTTTCGCATCCCTATTTCTTATCCAGGAGTCCGCCAGCAAAGTAAAAACAAGAACTACGTGAAAGGTGTCTGAAGTCAAATTTTGCGACAACGAAAGAACGATCACTTACTTCCTCTAATTCCTGTATTCCATAAATTCGTGCTAGTGATTGGCACGTTCTCGTTTTTCTCTCCTCGAAGGAGAGGGGAGATAACTGCTGCACACCGTCCCCGTTAACAAATCTGTAAATGAATTAATAAAACAGCATATCAATAGCCTAACATCATATTGGGTATTTTTTTACAAAATAAAACTTTAAATAAACAGTTTTGGCATGCCTTGAGTGTTCACAGTCACTGCATCCTGCTAGTGAAGAGTTCATCCTGAACCCTCCCACATTTTCATAAATCGTTACACAATCTTGCCTATGAACACCGCCAGTGCTTACATCGTTAAGGCGGGGAACGATCCGTCTGGTTTGCTGTCGTCATCCGTCGCCTTGACAGGCTCATTCAGTTTGTCGCTGTTGGTGAACCCACTAAGACCTACAAAGAGTAACAAAGAGCGACTTGTTCTCATTTTAACTCACTGAACCAGGCATGTTGGACAAAACAATCAAATAACTCAGTAACGCGAAAGCATTGATCTGAAAAGATTTGGTGCAGCAAGGCTACTTACGGACAAAAACAAACCTTTCTCTTTCCAGTACGAGCGCTGGTAGACTGCAGTAGACTTAATGCACCGCCCCATCGGTACACGTCGCATGAGCTGTTGCCTGGCCAAGCTTAACGACGGCTCGAAATTTATCGAGTTTTGAGTATTGAAAGGAACTGTCATTGCTACCTGCGATGCTTCTATCACGTGACCATCTTCAGTTTCAACCCAAACAGCCGTTTCGCTCTGCTTCACCGATTTCACAACATGACGCAGGCGTATCCTTCCTGGAATTATCAAAATTTAGCTAAAATGCCTTTTTGCCTTGAATAAATTGCTTTGATTCCAGAGAATTCGTTTTTTTTTTTTCTGCCTTCTACGTTCAGATCTGAAATTGTGATTGCGATCCATGGGCTGCAACAGGGTGCGCGCTAGCCGAATGCAATGCACTGTCGACTACTCGTACAACGTCCAGAAATACGAGAGCTTGAACTGAAATTGTATTGGAATAACACTAGCTGAAAACCGCCTTGTTTCGCAAGTTGAGAGCAACGCGAGAGCAACTTGCGAAATCCCCACATATGTGACCTATCAGCTAGGTATGTGACGCCTGCCTGCACTCTTTCGAGAATTTTTGAAGGCGCATAAAGATAACCGAGAGGCAGTTTCGTGCCGGATGTGGAAGCAATTCCACTATGGGGTTAAGATCTAAGGTCACACGGAATTTCGTCTCGGAGCCTTGGCAGTTAGTTACAGAATTGATTACACAAATATGGGTCGAGATAAAGAGGGTAAAATCAGGTTGGATATGGGCCGAGTGAGAGAAATATTGCTCTCAACAATCGGCAGTACATGGGTATACCCGCTGTAGCCGTCTCCATTTGTTTAAATATAAGACCACTGATGCTTCTCTCTATCGATTTCTTCGTCTGCTTGATTGACATGTCTCATGCTCTGATGTGCAGCAATTGTCAGGTGTGTTCCATAGGGCGAAGAAAGACACAAAAACGCGAGATCACCAAAGTCTTCGCAATACATTACACGAGAAGCGCGTAATCACATTAGTTTTTCTCGCGAGTGTTTTGAGGCTACAGAACACAGTCCAAGCAAAATCAACCTCAAATTAGAAATCACTGAACCGGGTTTTAGCCAATCAGAGGAAGTTTCAGTGGTCATATAAGTAATTTTGTGACACCAGTGAGTACCTCCTAACTGTTCAGCCATTTTGATACTGATTTGTTGTGATCCGCCCACGAACTTGAATTCCTATAAATGCACAAAACATATTAAGTACCACTGAGCACAGTGTGAAGTAATTGGAACAATTATTTTTGGCAGAGGTCAAGATATTTTGAGTTAATTTAATCAAACTGGTTTTACGTTACACATTTTCACTTAAAAGTCGACACACATCTTGGTTTGCCGTTAGGAATTATAAAGCGAAAAAACACGATATTAAAATCAATTTCATAAGCAACGATATAAAAGTATGAATATTTGCGCATCGGTACAGCACATGGTCCTTCAATGAGGGTAGTGAGTTTCGATAACATAAGACCATTTATAAACTAATAATTTAATGCCTATATTCCAGTCACTGCAGTGTAACGCTTAATTAGCGTTTTATGAGCAATTGTCGAAACGGTGTTCATTTTGACATACAAGATACGGTGTTGCCCTGTGATTTTAACCGACTTACCACTGGACTGTCTTACGTCACATAAAAACATTCGACGTTCGACTGCCGTGCGACATCAGATGGTGCAATATTCCTACACTGTCATACGAGTCGTCTACGATAAGTCATAGTTACGACAATCGCGTGGCTTCCACACGACTATTGTCCGCTCGTGAAATCCCCAGTATTTTTTAATTGTTTTGCACCACACTAAGACCTCTACGAATCTCGATGGAAAAGGTGTGCTATCGCGAATAACAGACTAACACAGCGCCGAGGGCTTCGGGATTAACCAAGTAACTAAACACACAGACTCAGTTTGTTGTATATATTACTTTGAAGCACTACTAGAGACATCTTGTGTATGGAAACATCATTTTGCAAATTCCTAATGTAAATACTAAAAGGCCTGGAATAAAATCAGTAGCGACTATTTCAAGATTAAATAATAGACATACTAAGATCTGTTAATGACCCAAGAGTGCTTTAACTATTCATTATTTCAGATGGGTTTGTAATTGTTTTCTCACCTGCCCTCCATTTTCTGTCTCCCAAATTCGATAACTTCCGCAGCAAGATTTTACATACCACAACATCCACAAAAGGGAAATTTCAGACGGCTCTATTGCCAGGTTTGCATGACAGAACGAAGTCGCGAAATCTTTACACGTCCTGAAATGTGGGAAGTAATGCAAATCACATCATTCAGTGCAAGTTATTCGTTAGCTTCTGCATGTTTTGTGTGGTCGTTTTTTAAGCAGGGTATTCAGGTCTTCAATAAATAATGAACAAAAAAGGTTTTGAGGCTATTTAGGTATGCCACTTGAAAATAAGACATATGCAAATGAGGGGTCAAAACTATTGAACATGAACTCGCAACATCAAACAATGACTAATTTTCAGCCAATTTCAAGTTCTTTATTTCGTATTACCTTGCACTGATTGTGACGTAATACTTTAAATATCAAAAGCACCAAAACCTGAACAACCAGTGCTTTGTATTTTTCGTGCTTAAAATAACATTATATGATAATGCATGTCAATCATTGCCTTATCCACAATTCCCGGTCACTGAGGTAGTTGGTTTAGCCAAGGTCACACAACGCACCACATCCGGGACTGAATCAACGGCCAAACAAAAACACCGAAATTTCCCCTGTTGTTGTCCGACTATTCCGTGACAGGGGCAGATTTTTGTAGAGGGTCGTCATAGGGGTTCGGTGTAGAAATTGCGAGAAATAAGCAAACTTCCCAAAAAGAACTCACTATAAAAATGAAAGTCATTGACAATATTTATACGTTATGCTATTTCAAGAACAGATATAAGAAATGAGTTATTTAGTAGTTTTCATGAGATTTTGAGCAGGTGCATGTCAAGACAACGGAGGTACGTACTGAGTCCAGAACGTTGTATCCAGCCATTTTTGAACAGTGATACTATCCCACTCCACGGCATGTGGCGCTGACCAAGGCGCGTCGGCAGGAATCTGAAACATCCACTACTTCAAAAATTGTCCAGTGACATTATTTTTGTTTAAGGAAATAGTGGGAAAACGAAAAACTCTTGATAGAAAAGCAGAAAAGTGAATTTCGCTCAATAAGGGCAATTAACACAGTGCGGTTGTTATTTCGTAAGTTATTTTGAAAGTTAAAAATCCCAGCATTCCCTATTACACCGACAGTGTCAGCATCATCCGAAACACATCGAGTATTTTCGTACCCTCAAAAACACAAATCCAAGTTTTTATCCACCATCTTGAATATTCAGTCAGGAAGAATAAACAAACCAATTCATATAAGGGATGTTAAAACCCACATCTTTCGTAAGATTATTGCTAGATTGTAAAAAGGTTGAAATTACCTAATTCTTTACGTATTCAGGATTACCACAAACTCGTTTTTCTTCTACAGAACCTCGTATGCTCAATTTTGAAGTTTGTTGTAAAATACCGAAGCTATTGGCAAAAAATCTGGCTGGCAATTTTGAACGTTAAGCCAAATTTTCACGAGAGCCACATCTTTTGTATTTATACTGTTAGTTAGCCCTCCATACGTAATAAAAGGAATTTCCTTATATTATTTGAATAGGAAATAGTTATTATTACCGATAACCCCGACATCGGCTCAGAGCCCAGCGAAGCCGATTTCCGAGTGATAAAAGTTAATTTCATGAATAATCTGAAATAATCCGTGTCCAAACAATCCAGCGGCATTCATGTATTGATGGCATGGATTTATTATCAAGCACTGTTTTCACCGTTTATTGGCTAATTTAAGAGAAATCTGCATTTCATTATCGAGATCCCATTCAACTCAATGTAAAAATCGGCTTGTTTGCTCAATCAAGTTCACCACCACGCGAGTGCGCACGCGCTAGGCATGTTAATTCCAAAAACTAGCAGTTTCCCTCAGAGGTAGAGATCATCTGCGCATGTGCAAACTTCAGTCATGGGGGTAATCATTCTACAGTTTAAAACTCGCATGGCTTTCCAGATGACTGAAGTCTGCACATGCGCAGATAACTCATCGCAGATGTTCCGGATCAGTGTGTCTGCACGCTTCCGACAGACACTACGTTATACCTCAGCTCCCATGGCATCGAGACTTCTCATGAAGTGATTCATATCCAGCCAGGCAATGAAATTCCATTTCGTAGGGAAAAACCCGTCGAACAATACAATACTTCCCTAAAAAGACAATAACGACAGAATGCATGGAACGCGGAATCGTTCAGTGGTACTTAATGTACACAATTTAGTAATCCTTGCGAATGGCACAAACAAAATATCATTTTTGAATGAGTATACCAACTACAAACATGAACCATCATTATGAATAGAACAGAAGTTTACGCTTATCATTATGCTGTAAACATACAACGTATCTAATGCCGAGTAAATAAAAGTGAGCACTGTTCTGCTTATCAAATGCATTACGCAAGATATGGAAGTGTTCCCAACCTGAACGGTAAAGATGGCTACAATAGCCTATAGGTGGGCCACTAATTTTAAATCAACTATGACGCATTAACGGGGAGGCGGCGTGAAATTGAAATGGGTGGCGAACGAGATAAGGGCAACATGATACACCAGTGGTGATGACAGGGACGGCGAAAAAATACTGACAAACAGTTGAAATTGGACGGGGCAAAACTATCTTCTACAGCAGAAACAATAATCCAATCTTTTACGATTTGACCTATCAAACCTTTATCAATATGCAGACTTACATTTCGCCTATACTGCAACGCCTGTCCTTGAATGAACGTTTTGAATATATCAACTCCGTGCTCCTTCGACACTCGTAAGATTCTGTTCTGCGTAGGGCCCACGAAAGCTCCCCCAACATCGCAATATCCAAATGACGGGTCGTGCTTGGTCAGTGTGCGTCCTCCAACTCTGTCACGTGCCTCGAGAACGATCACCTGTAGACCTTCTTGCTTCAACAGTTTGGCACAACATAACCCTGGAAACGCGTTTCGAGGATAAAAACGTACTCGGTATTCACGTACACTCACACGACTATGCGTTCAATTTTCCAACATTTTGAAAGGTGTTGTTCGTTAATATACATATCTGTAGTTCTGCTGAAAAGTATACAGCGGTGTTTTCAGCCGAAATATTGTGCACAAAACATAACCGATTTGCAATTTCTAACACCGTTCTCACAAGATTTTGTACATGTGTTTTATGGTCTGTGTCAACATTAGGAACAAAAATGAATGAAGACTTGGAACAAAAAGGGATTTTGATGGCTGATGTACCCGTTATTTATCTGTAAATCAAACCCCGAGAAACGGTACCACGATCGGAGCTGTACGTGCTCTGAATTTGTATTCTGCGTTTGCGCCTTTTTAGTGGACTTTTTATCTCGTTTTCTTGGACTTTTAGTTTCTCTGTGGCGGACCTTTTTACCCACTTCGCCATATGGGGGGAGGGGTCGTTCGAGCCCCCCGAGTCCCCCTCTCGGGTGCGCGCATGAATTATGTTGTATTCTGTGCTGGATTCTGAAGTGTTATGGATTATTTCGAAATATTTTGTGGAACAGATACTAGCCAATAAGCCACACACAACAGTCACTTACTTTAGACATAACACTGAATAGCAGGAAAAGGAGTAGCTGAGTGAGTCGAGGCCACGGGAGTTTGTCTCGATCTTCTTAGAGCACAGCCTCTCATACGTTAAAGGCGAAGGCAACCTTTTTTCATGTCACTTTTAGCAAAAATAAAGGTTCGTTGATTGTCCCAGACACATTTTTCACTTAATTACAGCTTTTCGTAATTTGATTAATTTCTCGTCCTCTACTCCGGAAGTGACGTTTTGGGAGGCAAGAGTTTCGCGCCAATTTATTTTCATTGTAGTCTGACAGTGAGGGCTGTCGAGTCACTTCCGTAGTAGACGACGAGTAATTAATTAAATTACGAAAACCAGTAAATAAGTGAAAAATATGTTTGAGATAATCAACGAACCTTATTTTTACTAAAAATGACATGAAAAAAGGTTTGCCTTCGCCTTTAACATGTTCATGTACATACAGACCAGAAATGTATTTTGAGGTGCACCTACATACAGTATGTTCTCCACCTGTGTCACCTCATTGGAACGTGAACTTTTGTCTTTTGTCATGAGAATGGTTTAAAGACAATAAACCGAAACGTCGATCAATATTTCGTTAGTTTACACATGCACTGATTTTAAAGTTCGTACAACTACTGATCGAGCTAGCCTATCGCGTGCAAGACTGGGTGTAAAGCCCCGGCCAGGTACCGTACCAGTACGAGTAGTTTAGAGGTTTAGGATCGAAGAGTGAATACCTAGTTCTTTGGTTTCTGCAAGTGGACAACCCCGAGGTCGAGTGTGACACCACATACACTGAGAATTTCTGACCAATCAGCATGGCCCGATGGGCGGCTGAGGCTCACATTGCTAAGCCCTGTCCAGATGCATAGCCAAATATGGTCAAGTCAAGAAACTACAAGAGGGATGCTTAAACGATAAAAACCCACTAGAGGGCGCATCATGCTCTGGTGGCACTGAACAGTTAGGCTGTGGCCGCGGTAAATTTGCACAAAATATCAAAATCTACGGGTAGGCCAGGCTTGGGGGCATTTTTAGTTAGTTGTATGTAGGCCAAGTGAATGCGCTTTGTTTGTATTTGTGAACGTGTTGAGAATGAAAAAAGAGCACTTGCTCGGCTGTAGTTGCACTCTTCTTCAAGATGGTGGCCCCTGTTGCAATTGCGCATCGCTAGGTAGCAACTGATAAATTGGTCGGGATTTCAGGTAGCTCTCAAACAAGCTAGATTTATAAAAATAATTGGTTGACAGTACATTTGGATCACATTTTTGGAATGGGTAGGAAATTTACTTTCGGAATCTAATGTTGGCTTTAGTCTAGCATCGGCAGGAAAGTGGTGGTTTGGAGGTGAAAAGTGCCGATTTTGCGTTTTTCTGCTCCTATTTTTCTTAGTGTAGCCTGGCTTTCAGTGGGAGTGAAAGGGTCAAAAATACAAGAGAGAATAAAAATTCTGTGTTCATCTGTAAGGCTTGTGATGTGAAATGACTCAAAAATTTTCTTTCTTTGCAGAAAGGGTGAAGAGTCCATTGACGTATGTTCTGATGGGCAAACACCTGTGAGAACTGTTCTGTGCCTCCTCTGGCTATTGCCCTCGCTGGTTGCCTGCGTGCCGCTAGGTGGTGGCTACCACCTAGCGGTATACGCAGGAAACTAGCGTGGGCAATACGCCTGTTACACTTCACCACTGCACTACACCTAGGAACGTTGCTATTCCTTCTCTTACTGGTTCCTAGACTACACTAAGACAGTTTGCCAATTAGTAGACAGGTCCCCCTTCTGTGTTGGCTCCCCTTCGGAGTGGCAGGCATTTGTCAAGGTGTACCGCAGTGTACCACTGAGACGTATAGTATGCTTGTCCCGGGGTTCAGCTCTCGGGATAGGGCCGGCTGCTCCATAGTACCGTAGCCATTGCCAAACTGTACTCGAAACGATACCAGTTTCGCCCCCACCCCCATCCCCACGTATTCACTTGTTNACTGGACAAAGCCTTTTCAATTTAGCCGGTGGAGCGTGAGACCCCTGAGGTCCCAATCGAGTCCTCACGACAACTTCGCGTTATGTCTTGTCTCGCTATGTTTCCTATTATTCTTGAGCTATTTGAATTTCTCCAATGATTGATTGACGTGCCTTAGCTCCGACACCCTGTGACTTCTCGGCCGGTCTGAAATTTGATAGGTATGCCTAAATAGACCTCATCATGTGCTCCACAGAGAATCCTACACAAGTCTCAGGTTTATGACATGGGCAAAACCTCTTGGAAATTTCGTCGAAATCCCGAGGCTTCTCACATGAACCGTAAAAGCGATATTTTTGCCGAAAAACTCGACGTGTCTAAGACTTTCAACAACATGACGCAACTTCTGTAAAAACATGCCTGTGCAATGTAAAGAAAACTCAGTTATTCTTTGTTAACACTTTCCTACAACTGTTCAAGTTAGAATATAATAAATAGTCGATGAAGTTGTTATTTTTAAACTTAACAAATACAGTCAGCAGGGATGCCCCGCGCGTGAGCACTGAATTGACCTTGACTGAGACAACGCAGCTAGACCGTCTCACCGCTTTTCTAGAGTTGAGGTTCGTCTCCGTTTGAATTAACGATGATATGGAATTTCCCCCCGAAGATGGGCCCGTTTAAGAAGTGGTTTTTCATGTCTTTCCGAATGGGAGCACGTACAGTTGTGACACCCAATTTGTTAGTCATAACCTAGTCCAATTCATGTAATTCCGGAATTGTTTTGTTGGCGCGCGTTTGGTTGTTGGCATAAGTGTTTTGCAGACTATAACATCATAGACTATAGTACATGGACCACTAACTCCGCCGTATACGTTCCTGCGCACAAGCCGTTACGTCATTATTCACTAGCGCCACCTGGCCAAATTATCGAGTATTTCTGCTAATCGTTGTCGGCTGTTGTGTGGTCGGGTGGTAGAAGCATTGCTAAAAGTACTCACGATACCAACAGTTCTACTATTGGAAGACTTTGAACAGCGTTTCAATGCCGAAATAATTTTTTTTCGTTGTACTGAACAGTAAAATAGACGCGAGAATTTTCCGTCACAATACACTAACCGCAAACTGATACAGACAATGCAAGAGAGTGGCGCCTCCTCTAGGATAGTACACAAGAAAATATCGGAGTTGCGAATCAGTTATCTATGATAAAATGTAAAGCGATAGATTTCTACTTTGCACTACTTTGTGATTTACCTATGTAATATCAAAAAATTACGTACTCGGTGTTATCAACCAGTCGTGTCGTAACACATTCTAGGTCTTGTGAGAAAAACGTTTCCAGCTTTGACTTACTATTTCTCGTGATATTCGAAATTTACTGGTGACGTCCCACACTTGATCATTTCTCACACTTCAGCGCAGTCACAGGTCTAAGAGTTCCAGAGCAATGTAGGTCCTACACCGTCCTGTTATTCTATGAAATTTGCACATATCATGTGCCGAGTTACTGGCTCAAATTAGACGCAAAATGATGTTTTTGCAGCCATTTTTCAAATTTTCGATTTGCAGAGCCATTGTCCGGCATCCTTTGATGGACATTCTGGATTGTAGATAATTCCTCCCAAGTACTATATAAAATACACCATCATTTTTTGCCACGGCTTACCATTCTCGAGTTTTCAACTTGTGTTAAATTTATTGAGTTTTTCGTGCTGTGTATCCGCCATCTCTATACAGATTGTTGTTAAATTTAGTTAGTGGTTAGATGTTGACAAGCATCATCTGTGGTATACGCCCATTTTTTACTCCGTTCTACCGTTTCTGAGATATTTGACATTGAATGGTCAGATGACCTCATTTATTGAGTATCCCACGTGGTGCAAGTTGTAGTTTTCATCTGATCGATACACAATTCATGTATTGTATCGGTGATTAAAATCTTCAAGCAATAAGCTGACTCATTTGTCATAGACAAAGGCATATCAAAAGAAAAAAATGTCTACATACCAGCGTGTTCGATCCAACTCTGTTGAATTGATTTGTTGGAATAATCATTGTAGGAAATGATGAAATTCATTACGTCACCAGCAGATCAACTGTTTACGAACTTAGGATTGACCTGGAAGACTTCAAAAACACCAAGGTTTTCGCGCTCTACAGAGAGTTTCGTGTGGCTGGCGAGGACCACAAGTATCGGCTAACTGTTAACGGATATGACGAGATCAGCACCTCAGGTTAGAAGTTATATCTGCAAAACCTGTTTGATTAAACTTCTTAAGCCTGCCGCAGCTGCGTCATCGCAAAAATCAGTTTTTATTCCTAGTGTTTCTGTGTAATAGTATAATTTGTATATGGTTATTCAGTCACGGTGGACATAGCTGCAGGAGAAACAGCTTGAGTCACTGCACAATAAACAAGTATCTAAGCATTTGCTTCTGTTCTATATTGAAAGACCAGAAAGTGACTTGGTATTCATCTTATCTAGAACTGAAGACGGTATTTTGTTTTCATTGGTAATTCTGTGAATGTGAAAACGTAAATCAGACCCATAGGAAGGCAAAAATTTCACGGAGTGGGCCTAGGGCCAGCGCACTGACGGGTAGCTGAGAGCTGACTCAAGTAACTGTAGCTAAGATCTAACAGTGTGAAAATACGAAATTCGATGAACTAAAGCTCAGCTATGATGCACTTGAGACAGGCAGCTTAACTCGCACCTATCCACCTGCGTTGGCTATTAGGTCAGGATTCGTTTTTATTATGATACTGCTTCGGGAAAAGTTCGTTTTATTTTTTTCATTCTCTGTAGGAATTTTTTGAAAAGGTGGACTCCCGAAGTATAGTGCCTTTGGGGCTGTTTCAAAATCCTTGTTGAAACACTGTCGGTAGCCCAATTTCTGGTGGCGGGGGAAAATGATAGAGAGTGTGTCCCAAAATGTACACACTTCAACGCTTGGAGTTCAAATTCAGTTCCCGTGGATGACTCAGATTCTTCGTGGGTCTACTGCATGGTTACACCTGATTTTTAACGTGAGTGTGTCAGTCATGAGGCGCTCTGTCCGTGTAGTATGTACGGGAAAGACAAGCCAACGATTCAATTTTGAAGAACAAAATTTCATTGCGCAATACTACTGGAAACTAAGAACATCACGGAAGTGCAAAGACAACCATTCCAAGTTAACAAGCAATGAGTTTAATTTAATTTATTTAAGGTCTTAAACTTATGTTCGATCAACGGTTTGTGAATTAACTTATCGATCATAAGTCAATAAACGATTTAGTCCCATTTGAATTGTTAGAACATTCTGCTACACTTTGTAGAGCTGTCCGACATTCATCAGTATCACTGAGACTTATTTCAGACAGACAAAAATCGTTCAGTGCACTTTGCTATTTGGGGATCTGGTGATTGATCGAGATTTCCCAAATGTCAGCTTGCAACTAAGTTCAGTGAAGCATTGCCATTTTTTACAAGATTAGCTTCTAATTGTCAAAAAATCATCTGTCAATCAGTCGAATTTTGCAGACACATAAACGTGTGAATCAGAAGACAACAATCCATTCCATGAGTAATGCCTTTACCTTGATTTAATTTCTTAATTCCTCTGTGTTCCCCCGTTTGTGAGTTTAAACGACAAATCTTGTACCTAATTCAAAAAGCAACGCATTTATTGTCATTTAAATTGTGATTATGTTTTTGGGAACTGTACGATTTTCATCAATGTGTTTGAGAGATAGTTTAGATAAGCAAAAAAAACACGCCTAAGTGTACTTTACTCTTTGGAGATCGGATTATAGAGTTTTTCGAACTTCAGACTGACACTAACTTCACTGAAACATCATCAATTCGTACAATATTAGCTTTTAATTTATCAAAAATAATCAACCTGTTGATTTTCGTAGATACGTAAACACGTAAATCAGAAACCAACGAATTTGTTTATCAAAACGGAATACTATAAGAAATTTCCACAGGCGTGCTCGCAGATTTTGACGGGAGACCGGAGGAACATGGCAGATGAGGCATTCGAATTAAGGTTTATTTTTGCTCATTTCAGAGGTACCTTCATATATAACGGTAAACTATTAATACTTGAACTCCAAAAAGTTGAAATCTTTGTTTATGATTGCAAGTACTTTGAGTACCCCCGTTTGACATGTACACGGTCATCACAAATCGTACTCCTGACAGTCTTTTCGACATGTGCACATTCCTTTCAAACAACTCCCAGTAACGATCTTCAAAACACTATTCTCTTGATACCATGGTAAAAAGTAACATTATTCCACGGAAATAGCCATTTTGTGTAATTCGCAAACAGTGGTCTTCACGTTGTTCAAAATTCCACCTTTTCGATGGCGGTCAATCATATTGTATTTTTGAGTATAGAGGGACAAACGTACAATTCCCCCCTACCGCCCCACCGAGAAAGGGTCCCGTCTGAAGGGCTAAACATCATTAAGCTTGGGAAAATGTGTCAGTTCATTCCATTGTCGTGTGACCCTGCAAGAAGAGACGTTCCTTAATATGAAAGCCCCACGTTTATGTCGGTTGCCACGGTTTAACCTTGTCGCCTTCAATTTTTTTGGGAGGCACTTGCCCTCCCCCGCCCTCCCGCTTCCTACGGCCTTGTAAACAGTGAGTTTCCGTGATTGGTGATTTGTAAAATGGAGTCTTGATCTTAGGATTGTAGCAGCGATCGTAACAAAATGTTTCTTAAGAGATCTGTCGAACGAGAATTCATTTGGTCTGTTGTTTCGGTTGTGATAACAAATGGAACTGTTTTGAAAGTAATGTGTAAGTTAGTTGTGTAAACACTTGCAATATACTTTCAAGCAGGGTCTTCAAACAGAGGTATATTTTTAGTAATTTGCGTATTGGATTTGTGAGGCCAAAGTAGTGGGAGTTGGTGATTATTCTTGATGCTCGCAGTATGATCAAAATATCAATGGAAAAATTACCTATATACCCATGTATTGGTCGATGCACCCATGGATACAAAATAATTCGATTTCAAACAAAAATAATTTAATTGTTCGCACATTGACGCATGCTGCCCAGCTTTAATATATGCAGACACGACGGCCATTCCATATTCGTTTGCTAGACTTAAATGTGGTGATTCTTTATTATCGATTCGAAGTACTTTTCAATAAAACAGTTAATATTCAGTTGAAAACACGTGAACATTTCTCTTTTTGTAACAACTGTCAAGCTTCTAGCAAATGCTACGTTAAACTTTTGGTCTTTAATTTACTAAAAGTATTTTAAATATTGGAGTTTAATTCCAGCTATTGCCGCAACTCCACCTACAGGCGGCGTAAATACGATCACATGCTTTTATATTCTATTGTACTTCTAGGAGATTCCTTCAAATTTCATAACGGGAGATACTTTTCAACAAAGGACGTGGATAACGACCATCAGCCAGTAAATTGTGGTCTGAGGTTTAAAGGCGGATGGTGGTACGGTTATCCTTGTCATAAAGTCAACTTGAATGGTTTGTACTTGTCAGGAAAAAACAACAAAATGGGAGTAGGTGTGGTTTGGGATCAGTTTAGAGGTCTGTACTACTCCTTGCGTAAAACAGAGATGAAAGTTCGACCACTTGGCTTCAACAGTAAAAAATAATTCAGTGCTACTGTAACAGAAGAGACGATTTTGAGGATTGTATGAGGCTAGAAATTTGAAATGAGATTTCAAATTATAATGGGACTGAGATTTTCAAGGTTTTAAGCAGGGCCATGCGAAATGCGTTTGGCGATCTTTTGTTTTGGGTGTGTATTCTTACGCACTTACCAATACATTGAGATGTTTTTCCCCGGAGTACATGTATTACTCAGAATTCTGCACGGTAACTGGAAGCCCTGTGCCTAGTACTTCTACTACCAACATACTCAGTTCAGAACTTCATTATGTATTCAGTATGTATAAAGACACAATTAAATCGAATTCTGTAACATAGGGTTTCTCAAACTTTCTTGCCTATAATGTGAATGTATGTTGTACGTACAGTAGGTTAAATATTTTTCATGTCAGTGTACTTTGTTTTAACATATTCGGAAATTTATCTCGTATTTAAATTAAAAAAATTAATTATTCAAATTACTACTTGAAATATTAATTTTTGATATATTATTATATTTAACACGGTCTATTTGAATAATCTTGCATGTGTGATCGTACTTACTTTCCAATTCTTATTTGATATTCCTGGTCTTGTTTTTAAAGTCCTGCTCTCAAACTGCCCATGTGGTTCCAGTATCCGAAAATACTTACCACATAAAATCTTATTTTCGACACCCTTTCTTTATATTCTTTTCGCTTTTCTTACCAAAAGCGATTTTTAACAGTATTTGTCCCTTCTCAGTGAGCGTATAATTACCGGCTGTCATCGGTTATTTCCGTACTCACATTTCCGGCTCATCAGTTCAGGAACTTGTCCTGAACGCCGCCATTTTTTCCTTGTAACTGAATGTGCTATGGCTTGCTCGAAGTCTTCAGTATTTTGTTTTATTAGTGATATCTCGTGATTCGTTTGTGTGTTTATAGTTTGTAGTTAGTGGTCGTTGAATTTTTTGGAATGTTACGTTTACTTATGGTAAAATAGTATTGGTGTTTAGTTCCTTACGTAGGCCGGTCGAACCTAGGAACCAATATGGGTCGAAGACAATTTTTTCGTTTTTTATTTTTTCTCGTTTTGAAAAAGTACTTTGCTATCATCGGAAAGTTAGTGCATTCTACTCAGAAAAATATCGAAAAAGTATCAAAATCGGGGCAAGCAGTGTAAAGATATTGCAATTTTTGTGGCGAAATTTGGGTCACTTTGTTTGGATCGCGTCGGCCATATTGGAGGACAGCGGAATAAGTTACGAGTTTAAAACTTTGTGTAAATTATTTTCGACAACAAATTACGGTGAAATTTAGTTAGACATATCTTTACTTACTATTTTTCACGATTCAACAGTGTTCACCAAATTTCAGGCTCGCAGTTGTTACTCAATAAGTGATAAATGTGATCACAATTCCCGTTGGACTTCGTCTCATTTCTGGCGGCACCGACAACAATGCGAATTTTGCTGAACTAAAAGGCATGTTTAATCGGCTACTTTGTAATTTGTGAAGATTTAACGTTGATACATTTTGACAAGCGTTGCTACAAAAAAGGAACTTTGTTCAATTTTCGTGTTTTTTGTGCAAAAATATAAGATATATTCGAATTATTTTACTGTGAATTTCCCATTCAGGTGATCTTACACAAAGCTAAAAAATAGTTGAAATAATTTTGAAATGGTTTTTTGTTAGACTGTCAACTGCTGTTCAAGACTTGATTGGGTGTCACAAAATGATTCACATTTTTCTCAATTTTAAGTCTCAATTGCTTTCAATTCATATTTTGTAACTTATTGCTTCTTAATTCAGGTTATCAAGTCAACAATATGAATAATCTTAATTTTAGAAATAAGCTATGTTGGATTGTGAAGCTTCAAGCCTCCAATTCTTGTTCCTTGCAACTTCATATTTTTTAATCATGCTTGTCAAATTCTGGTGTAAGGAAACACTATTCAGTCACCATGGTAATAATTACATGTAAGTCCACTTTCATAACATGGAAAATTTTGCTGTTGCATGCGCGCACCCAGAATGGGGGGGCTCGGAGGGCTCGAACGAGCCCCCCATTTGGCGAAGTGGGCCAAAAGGTCCGCCCCCGAGAGACAAAAAGCTGGAGAAAATGGGACAAAAGTCCACTAAAGAAGCAAAAACGCGCAATTCACGTGCTCCCGTTTTTTCTGTCCCCCGACACTATTTTATAGCAAAAGCCTCACATCGCCGGGAATTTGAGCCTCCCATATTGAAGGCTGGGTGCGTGCATGTGTTGAATAGTGTTTGTAATGCTAAATGTTGTCAAGTATTGTATATTTTAAGTTACTTATTATGTTAAAAGTTTGAATCATTTCGGGTTAATGAATAAAAATTATAACATTTTGTATTGGACTTGTCATACTTATGTGCTCGAACGAGCCCCCTATTTGGAGAAATGGAAAAAGGTCTGCCTCAGTAAGAGAAGCACGAATTCCGAAAAAAGTAGAAAATAAGACCATATTCCACTAGAAGACAGGAAGTACC
Organism: Phoronis australis; assembly: GCA_002633005.1. Lineage (NCBI taxonomy): Eukaryota > Metazoa > Phoronida > Phoronidae > Phoronis > Phoronis australis. Next base: position 1,185,111 of record NMRA01000052.1, read on the forward strand.
AAAATTTAGCGTCTGCAATTCATAGCTCTGAACATACCCAGTGAATCTTATAGTAAAAGATAGACATTCCCAAAAATTCCAGCCCCCCATTCTTTTAGGCTTGGTGCGCTCATACAAAGTCTGGGCAAATCTCTATTGAAAGCCAACAACTTTGCACAGTTCGCGAGAAGTACCCAAGTTCTAAATAAACCTCGTTTGAGCGAGCGTTGTGGCCAGCGACCAGTTGGTCCTAACGGTAGCCTTGGCGCAAAGCTGTATAGGCCTATATGTACTAACAAGCTGTATTTTGACGATAGTCTTCACTGGTAGCTGGCACTGAGGCTAGCTAAGGTCTGCCGCGGCAGTGTGACACGGGACTAACCAGCCCGTAATTTCATGCAATTGTCTGAAACTATCTTTGAATATATGCGGCATTTATGATTTGAGCATTTTACTTTGACAAAACAGCTCGCAACCGCATGCATTTACCGTTCGCCAGTGTCTGGTCTCGATCGGCACCGGGTCCGATACGCTGCGTTCCCGAGTCTAGCAAAATAATTTCTGTCAAAACTTATTCGCCACATTTCTTCAGCAAACTCGATAAAATTGTCCGTATTTTGATTTTATTAAAATTAAGACGCGCTGTCGATTATTTTATCCCCGTTTGCAAGCTGGTAACTGGCACTCGCCCATCCACACTGACGGCGCGTTTTCTTAGTGGCTAGCCTGGGTTCCTGAATGAATTGTACTGCCGGGTTCGCGGCAAGTTCAAAATAGCGGTGATTCTTCGGGTGCGAATCGTGAGTGGCGCGTTCATTTAAACTTTTTTCGAGTACAGATCTTGTATTAGTTATGGGGTAAGTACTTCTTGGATCCTTATAACATCCTCTAACCATGTAATAAGGGTTAACAAAGCGTGCGACCAGGTCTTTAATTTTCTTATGCGTTCTCTAGATGACCTTTGCTTTCACAGAAAAAAAATTAAATCAATTGCTGGAACTATACTTGTGTTGTTACAAGTCAACTGTTTACTCACTGTTAGCGACAATGCGCCCGCATCCCAGAGGGTTCAGCTTAGCTATTGATGTAGTGATGGACCTGACCAAAAGGTAGCGTCTTGCAGGCGTAACAGCACTAAAAGTGACTTAACAGCTCCAGTATTGATATTGATTTCTTTTGTACCATCTCAACTTGGATGCTCAAAATCTCCATGCTTTGGTATTATCCGTTCTGCTTCTTTAGGAAATCTAGAATCATTCCCTACATCATGGTCGTCGGAGCACTGAAAAAAGAGGGGCTATAGCCACCCCAGTTCCCTATGGTGTGCCGCCCACTTATTGTACAGTGTATGTTATGACAATACGGAACAAACACATTTATCTCATTATGCCTCCTTCTCCCTTCTGTGATCTTCACAGGTAATTTACCTGACAGTGGCGACATGTGCGTGTCCCAGCTGAACTGTATCTAAAATTGGAAAAATATCCTAAACACCGACACATTTTGGCTTCACCTATTTGCTAAAATGTTAGTAGTAGATTTCGCATCCAACCACAAAGTAAACGTTTTCCTACAAAAACTTGAATTTCAACTGACAGTATATACGTAAGTTTAAATTTATCCGATCATTTACAACATCTGGACATTTCAAGTTTTTGGAACCAGAAAGATGTTTTGTGCAATGTAATTCTCGAAAAAACAATGAGCGGTCAATAAGTGAAGATGACATAATTCTATCACATTTGTGGGACCACGCCTTGAAGTGTCTCTCGAGCCGGTTATCATGTGATCCCGCAAAAGATCTACGAGGGGCCGTTGGGGCGGGGAAAATGTCGCCGGAAAAATACGAGCGTAATCATGTACATTACGCTGTTATTTACGGCGTAAAATTACGCTCGATTAAACTTAGTTAAATTTCCAGCAGCTGAAAGTAACTTATCTTCGTGTCTCAGAAAGGAGGACACCTGTTTCCACGGGAAGCGTAGAAATTCGTCGATAGCACATTCAACAGAAAGCCATCTGCATCTCCATTCGTAGCCATATTGGTTTTTCGTGTATGTTAGGTTAACACGCATTGGTTTAAATTTGGAATGTTCTTAAGGTATTTCACGAGCGTACTGTACATGTAATTTACGGCAACATTTCCCCCATTTAATTTACGAGCGTAATTTTATTGCAACACTATTGCAATTTAATTTACACTCGTAATTACGGCGACACTTTTCCCCATTTACGAGCGTTATTGTAAAGCGACACTTCAGCAATTTAAATTACGGCGACACTTTCCGCAACGGCCCACCATAGAGATCAACCCAATCACTGAGTCAGCCAGCCGACGGCCCCATAGGGCAGCAACCTTGGGTTATTTTAACATAAGTTCCAGTAAACAATAAAAGAATTATTTCATCTTCACTTATTGAACTACTGGATGACTCAAAACATTTAGGGGTACCATAGAATCATAAGCAAGAGCATCGCATGTTACGCACGAACCATCTACCGGCGAACCTATGAATCATACTTTCGAATCCTAAACAGAGACCGTAGAGAGGGAGACAAATTTCTTTGGACGGCCAGTGGCTGCCATTGTTGTTTCATGGACCGTAGAGAAGTCGGGCGGGCGTGTGTGCACTAAACAAATGTGGCAAGATATGACGACTCCAGTCGGTAGAAAAGCAACGGTGTTTTTTGCACTGCTTACGGCTGCAGCAACAGTTAATTGAAAATTCATGACATGCCTTTTTCGCTTCCCCTCTTATTCAAATAAATGATGTTCACGATTGAAACAAAAGATGTTTTTGTGTGAAACTGTTGCCAGTCAACCAGTGAAAGATGGGTGATTTGAACTTAATGTCTTTACTGTTCCCTGCATTGGATCGGTTGTATGGAAAATTATCGTGAATGGTTTGCATTATTTTGGGAGCCACTGATTAGTTTATTCTATGCCCATTGATGCTATTTTAGTCTGTTGACGGTTATAACGCAGTTGAAACTCAGTGCGCGCTTGTCTATAATCATGGGACCATCAAATTGGAGAAGTAATTTTTTGCTTTGAACATGGTCGAATGTAAAATGCAGTTGACTTCGAATTATTTGTATCTACTGTCATTACACAGGGGACCCTGTCTCAAGATTTTTTGCTTTCAGTATAACAACAGAGATAGCAGACACCAAAGTATCGTTGAAAATCATCACCAGTTTCTATTTTGGGTGGTCGATACCTCCGGTGTTCAAAGCAAAAAAAGATATGAGACACCATACTATTTTACCAATGGGACAATCATAACATAAAAGCAAACTTAATTTTCAGGCTACTTAACACACCTCTATTACAGGTACTTATAAATATATGTTCAAAACTGTTAAAAGCGTCAAAAATCAAAAAGCCTGAAAATGGCTGATAGACTTCTCTAACTTGCACTTAAAATCCATTCAAACTGAAGACTTCCCATGCACCTTGCACATTTGATGCCGAAATAATGCATCTATGAAATGTTGAGTAGCAATGGAAAATGTAGACAACACCGTAATGAATTTTTGGCAGAAACTGTTAACAGGTGTTGACAGTTACTATTATAGCCACTAGATCAGTGCTGAAACGTTTGAAACAGGTTATCTGACACTCATATTTTTCGTGAGTCATTAGGAAGTTGTGCCAAAGACCCCCCACTTTGAATCACAGAATTACTCTAGTGACAATGAGATTTAAGTAATAACAGTGAAATGCTTTCATCTCACACAAGATGTAACTGTTGTACACAAGCAGGTTACACCAAACTACCGACAGTCGAATGCTCAGCTTCACCTGTGTAGCCTGTATGTCCCAAAGGGTCGGTAAATGTTTTTAAATTGTCCAATCACAACAGGCCAGCATGTCTCCCAAGATGTCCATGTTGCCACAAGATAAAATTTCTTCTGTATGCCTGATGCCGATTAGACGCATTCTGATCGGTCTCTGGCCTCGTGCCATCACATCATTTCGTTGCAGTTTGTCGAAGGCAAGTACACCTTCATCCAGACAAAACACTCGGAAATCCTGAAACCATTGGTAAAATATATGTTCATGTTGTTTCAACACTGCTGCAGATTTGATAGAGAATTGAGTAGTAACTCTTGTCTCTTGTAAAAGAATTACAAGCAACAACTGGTTGATGAGGGTTGACATCCTCTGCTGGACAATCAAAATGTATAGAATTATTGCAGACTATGAACTCACCAATACTTTTGTAAATTGACATTTGGTTGGTTTTGGATGGGATTTACAACACAGATTTGATTTGAGTTACTTACCAAAATATGTTTTTATAATGAACGTAATAACAATAATAAACTTTACTCATAGAGGATAAAATACAATAGATATAAAACATGCTTTAGTCAAAGGCTAATATACAGCATGGTCATCTGTAGCAAAAATTAAATTAAATAAATTAAGATATATGAATAGATAAATGAAATAAATTAAGTTACATTAAATTAAACAGTATTTACAAATTGGATTTACAGATTGAATTGAAAATAAATAAATAAATAAAAACTTTTATGTGGTATATACACTGGAGTGACAAAAAAGAGGGACAGCTATGACGACCACAGGTAACTAATGAGTTGTTGTCTGAAATTATCATAACGATCAGCCTCCTTTAGACTATTTGGCAAATTGTTCCACTGTTGATTAGCCTGAATAAAGAAGGACTTAGAATAAAACGAAGTTCTATGTTTAGGCAAAACCAAATTGTTTGAGGTACAAAATCTTGTCCTGATTTGGTGGCTATTTTGAACAAGTACGAGGTTACGAGATAAATAAGTAGGTACATTACCGTGAAAGCACCTATGCATCATACACAAACGCCTATGTACATAATATTTGTCAATAGGGAGCCACCCCAGTCTGTTAAACATATGAGTTGACGGAGTGTCAAAAGGTACACCTAGTGAGTTGAATTTGATGGCTGTACATCTGTTTAAATCAATTGGAGACTCCAGTTTAGAGTAGCTACAATTAGGAGTCTTTGAGCTCCTGGAAATATGAATATGACCCACCATGAAAATGGAAAATAGAACAGGCTTTCAAAAACTTCTAGACAATTTTGTAAAATGTCCCCCACTAATATGTGTTGTCAATTCTAAAAATTTTGTAGTGAGTGAATTTTTAGACAAGATCAGTGAATACTTACAGGTAATAATGAGACGCAGTTAGCAGCTTGCTGCCCACAGTATAGTTTCCTTTTCAGTTGGAATTTCTTGACACCTGTGACAAGTGCACCATGACGGAACTTCTGATGGTGCTGGGTAATGATCCAATGAAGTGAGCTCTGGTAGCCTAAACACAAAGACTATTAGTCTTTGTGTTGTATGTCGCCATGCGAGAACTTAGTAAGTTCTCGCATGGCGACATACAACAGTAGGGCTTTCAATTCCTGCCCTCATTCATGCGATTGATTCCACTCCAAAGTGAAAGGAATTCACCGACTACATTCACACTAATGAGAACATTTTTAAACACCATAACTCAATCTACCACTGTTTGGGTACTTCAAGTTTAAAAACAAAATATAAAGATATCAACCTGTTCCAGGTAAGAAAAAAAAACAAGTTGACAGGAGTCTTAAAAATAAAATAACGAATAGTTTAGTCGAAAAATGGCCCCCCGTGCATCCATCGGACTTCAAGTTCTAAATTGAATTTTTATGAAGGAAAATATGTTTTGAGACAAAAAATGATGTTAAGAAGCCGAAAAAATGTCCCGCGAATGTTTTTATGCAAATTACTGCCGTCATTACTGATTTTGCGTTATTTCGCAATATGTCCCCGACTATTTCATATAATTTAAAGAACTAATTGTCTAGTCTTGTTTTGTGGGTCAAAAATTACATTAAAACTACAAGTAAGTGATATAAGTTGTCTTATACATGGTACAGGTTCAAAATACTCAACATATGGAACAGAAATATTATGTGGGGCATGAAAATGCGCTATCTTATCCAAATTCAGGAATTTGCATAAATGAAAACAAAAACAAAATGTGACATTATGCTTCATGTACCGGGTGCAGCCCAACCAAAGATATATTTTAGGTTCAATAAATGAAACAATGATTCTCATCTTTTCAGAAAAGAAACATTGTTACTAAGACAAAGTCACATGAAGACACATCAAAACTGCAAATCAGTCTTTGAAGTAAAAACACCTTGAGTACATACGGGCTGTTGACATGTATTCCAATCAGTGCGAATCTAATGCTGCGGACAGGGAAAATTGGACTGCATTCGAAATTAAACTAGCTATGGAGGCAGATGTAAAAATCATTCCTAAAAGAAAACGCGATTGAAACTTATCTACTGAAGCGAAAAAACTGTCTCTACCCTTATGCATTCTTCATTTAGAGTCTATAAATGAACATGGCAACTTCACAGCCTTAAGTAATGTCAGAGGAACTTCAGGCAAAAAAAATCTACGACACCTTCATGAAATTCGGGACAAAAGTCTCCAACAACAATGATTCTCCAAATCGTATGCAGTCCATGTGTGATCAGATTCCTTCTGTTCTTCCAAGTGAATAGGAGAAAATTCAGAGCTGAAGGATAATGTGATCCTGAGCGAGGAAGAATGTCTGCTGCCCATGAAAATGCATTACTGTTCAACAACGATTCTATTAAAGCTCACATCGACCAACAGAATGAATTAGTCATCAATCTCTCCTTTGCGCTTGCTTTACGTAGAGGATCTGAAACGGAATGGGCATGGCAATTTTATTTGCCATTATGAAAAACTAGAATCGTTTAGAAACAAACCCATCGCAAAACAAGGTAAACTTTACGAAAATTGACAGAGGTGACACTATATCATTCTGGCTGGTTCATAGTTCAAGTATAACCGTTTCGTCTGCTTTGGCACAAACATATTGAATAGGAAGTACAGAAACCCGTCTAGAATTTGCGCTCACTCTTTGAGATGACATTCTGAAGGCTTACAATCTGTCGGCAGAACTACCGTGGCTATTAACGGCCGATGATATGGAGCTTGATACTGTGAAACCTTTGCCCTCAGAACTTGTCCGATTTCCTAGTGTGGTGATGACTGGGGGGGTTGAAGGCGTTAACACAAGTGAAAAATTCAAGCGACTGATTTCCTCTATTGGACGAGATGTTTGTCATGCCATCACAGACGAAAAGTGGAAATTACCTTCGGTGCATGGCTGCAACATCGTCAAGAGTGCTTGAGGAATCGTGACTCAGGAGGTCAAGCCTGGTTTTGAAAGCTCCAAAGACAAGACAGTGCCAGTCATTAACAGGTCACAACCGACAACGCAGTCTCCAAGTAGAAGCTCCGCCTTGGAACACCTTATGGATTTTATTCTGAGACCAGCAAAGCCTCCATTTTGTATCACGTTCTGGAAGACATTGCGTCAGAAATCTTTCATTTTCCTGAGGATGCTGTATTCATCCAAGATGGCATGGCACTTTTCAACACGCTAGCTAATCTCCCTCCAAGTTGTGGTGAGATCTGTTTACAAGTACTTGATCAGATGGTGTCTAAGAAGCACTTCTTGTTCTTAATTGACTGCTACCAGCCTGTATCCATCAAAACCGTGGAGTGGTTGCCACTTGGCAGTTCAGAGAAGATAATTTTGGGTGAACCAGCCGCGCACAAGCCGTACCACTTGAAAAGCTTTCTTGCAAACGATGACAACAAAAAGCAACTCTGTCAACTGTTATTGTAAGTCTGGAGTGGTGAAAAGGCAGTTTCTATGTTGAAAAAAACCGACATATCCTTCGCGACAGTAGACGAAAAACTTGCCCCACGAACTCGTTACATACGATGGCGAGGAAATTCCACAATCTTTTCTGAACAGAATTTTCTGAGTATTTCGTACTTTTTAATACTTTGTGATGTCATAATGTAAAAATAAAAGATACAGGGTCTGGAAAACATCGGCGACTACTGAATCTCTCCGACCTGGCAAAATGCTTGGGTAAAGACTATTGTGAAGCTCTACTCGGGTTTTATGTATACCCTGGAGAAGATTGCACCAGTGCGTTTTAAAGGTAAAGGAAAGGTTGGCCCTCTTAAAAAGCTAGAAAAGAATCCAAAATTACATTGTGCATTCAGGCAACTGGGCCTTAATTGGGATGTAAGTTTTGAAGCTTTGAAAGATTTGGAAGAGTACATGTACGTTCAGAATCGTGAGTCACCAATAGATACTACTCGTTCCAAGAAGTTGCACAAAATGATTGGTGAAGATGAAATTATCACTTACAAGTCCAAGATTGACTTTGCTTGACTTCCCCCGTGCCTATCTGCACTGAAACCTTACATCCAACGCGTAAATCATCGTGTCCTTTTGTACAAGCGCGTTTGTGAACTCATAAGTGAACAGCCAAATCGTTGTGATAAAGGATAAGGGTGGAGCCTGTGTGGTCGTGTGGTCCTATCTTAACAAACTCACTGATTGATCTCTTGCTCACTGATGTTTGTGAAGTCGACGGAGAAGAGGAAAGAGACAAGTTGTAAGGCAGGTTTCTTGGAAAGGTATGAATGTGACATGTTGTGATGGAACATATGATTTTAAAAAATAATTGCAGGTGGCCTGATACACGTTGTACCAGACGTGCGCAGGCCTCACATGTGGGTCCATTGCACTGATCACCTGGAAATATTTTTATGCTATATTAATATATGGTTAAAACCGAGCTGAGGAGCTAGAAACCTGGCTCAAGGGGTTAGCAGTGTGACCTGGTGGGACTTGAACCCACGACCTCGAGTAAAGAAAGCCGGCACTTATCAAACAGGCCACACTGCCTCCTCATGGAACATATAAGCAGTGATATCAGAATTTAATGATTACCCATGTTTCTGCATTCATTTCCCAGCTAATTTTCCTTGAGACATTTAAAACATTTCTTGAAATCCGGCTCACTAAAAAGCTGATTATATAAACACTGAAAGTTGCACATTTAGTGTTTTTGGCTTGTGTACACTTTCAGTGTAATATTGACTGTAAGTCTCAGAGGCGGATCTACGGGGGGGGTTCAGGGGGTTTAAACCCCCCCTTGGGCCAGGACCCAAAATTAAAAAAAAAAACAAAAACGTCGTCACCAAAACAAAAACGACACCACCAGCGTGTGTAAACCCCAAGTAAACCAACTTGGAAAAAAATGAGGGGGGGTTCACTCTGAAAAAATAAATTTTTGAATTGCAAATTGCTGTTATGAAAATCAACGCATTTTGAGTCTTCGTGGATCATCGGCAAAACGCGCGGAGATCAATTGTGGGCGCGCTTCCGTCGACACTTCTGAAGTTGCCAAGCATTTTAGATGGATTCACCGCTGAAAGAGCAGCTCTATAGCTGATTTCTTTAGATAACTAGCTTCTTTACTCTAAGATATAATTTGATTTGATTAGGGGAAATACTGTGGTGCCGCAACCCTGATATTCAGGCAAATTGACGTGCAACGTTTTTACCTCATCTGTCATTCCATTATACCCTACACGTTTGTAACTCGAATTTGACTGGTGTATAGTAAAGTTGTCTTGCGCAATACATACAGTGTAGCCTACATGTACATGTAGTATTTTTGAAAAGAACTCGTTTTCCGAAGAATTACTATTGTCGCGGGCGCCGTGGTCTGGTCGCGGAACCGTTTGAAGATGCACTCTAACAAGCTATGTCTATACAAAAAATGACCAAGGGGGCACTCACATTGACAAAGTGACCGCATTCGCGAACAGTGTACAGTACCAGAAATTGCGGGGAGGCTGTATTTTTACAGCAAAGTCTTGAGGGACTCGTGCGATGTTCAATAGGCCTCCTAAGGAGCTCTAGTTCCGACCTCAATACCTACCGTCTTTCTACCTGCAATAAGCACCACTGCTGTCTTCTATACTGGCAATTTCCGCAGAAATTCCCACCCGATGAAACGCCCATGACCATGGGCATTTATTTGATGTTAGTACTTGGGGTTTCAAGCGTTCAGACATTGGGACGTTTATTCCGAAAATGGCAAGAGATGCAAATAGGTCCTGGGATACATCGACTAGGTTTGAAGTAGTTCATGATGAACGGATCAAATTTAGTTGCGCATGTAAGTCTTTTGAATGGACTTGGCAACCTCAGGGGGTTTCATAGTGCCAATTGAGCTGCCAAACGACATTGTAGAGGCTTACAAGCTCATTGACACAGCAGTTGACGAAGTGCAAGCGTTGGGAACAAACATCAAAGATGCCTGGGTAGAATGGTTCCAAGACGAGCAAACCATTGGATCCCGCGATATACAGATTCCTCGGCAGTCCAGACAACAGCAGAATAGGACTAACGTTCCTGGATACATACCCACGTAATAAGATATAATTCTACACAGTTTGTACATAATGTCGGTTTTTATGCTTGTATACAATGAAAACGAAATAGAAATTATTTTTGGTCATGCCAAATTTACCCAATACAGCAGAGGGTCTACGAGTGCACAAAAACTGATTCTGGTTTGTATTTCCACTTGGCTCTGTCTGCTTCATATCCAAAATTAATTTCACGTAGTGCGTAGTTAAATTTGTACTCAATACTTGTTTCTTCCAGTGAGTATTACAGAACGGTGCGAAAACCCTTCCTAGACAACCTCTCGCAGCAGTTGACGACCAAATGTATAAAATACACGTACATGTATGAGCAACCACTGGGAATTTAAAAGTGTCTAGAGAGAGGTTTTCAATTCAAAAGTTTTTGCATAGTACGCTTTAGGTCTCGCGAACTAGTCTGGTGATGTTTTTTTACCAAAGTGTGCTTTGTAAAACTATTCATCTCAGCCAGAACTGTTTGGTCCCGCGACAGATCGACTATTTTTCTAGGGATAATAAGCACAGGTGTACTTTTGGTCTCGTGATGGACCAGGCGTTTTTGTGTACTCTCAGTGTACATCTGGTCCCTCTGCGAACTGGTCCTGATTATCTTTTCACCACGATGTACAGAATGTTTTGGTTTCGTGAAACTGTTTTCATATGATTCGTTTCCAAATACATTTGACGTTTTTCAATTGTTGTCAACGTGATTCAGCTTAATAAAGTGATACTTAATTGTTTATTGTCGCTTTTAGTAATATACTATGTGTTGAGAGCACCATCGTTTGCCAGTTTTTCTCATAACGAGACAGAACACATGTTTATTTCGAGACTAACAGTACAGGTCTTTGTTCTTAAACAACTTGAGGCTGCTGTTACGCGATCATCTGATATTCAATTTTTTACTCCCCGTCGGTGCTTCTTATGCTCTTGAATATTTGGTAGTTGGCTAAACCCACACACACACCACACCTTTTCATATACGACTTTTCGCATGCTAAAAAGGTGTGTATAAGCAGATGTTCCAACAAAAATTTTTGCTGGTGGCGCGACTCATACCCAGATGTGCACAAATATGGTTTCACGAAACTTATGAGCCACGTTCATGCGACGAAATCGAGAAGGATTTTAAATTATCTTAAGAAAAACTCAAGAGACATGTTAAGTGCCAGAAACTTACCAGGATGCATGGAAATTTCACTATTTGGCTACAAAAACAAAAAATTGTTTTACACGGAGGGGGGGAAACCCCCCCTCCCGACCCCCCCCCCTCTATGCGCCACGCGCCTAGGATTCGACATTTGCGGGAATCCTAAACCCCCCCTTACTGAAAACGTAGATCCGCCCCTGTAAGTAACCATGTAATACAAATCAGGTGCAACGGATTATGATGAAAATTATTCCATCGTATTGCTTGAACCTCAAAATATCAGTATTGACACTTGATTTATTCAGTTACGGAAAAAGAAAGTAAGATATCATCAAATAACGAAAAATCAGTAATGGCGGCACTAATTTGCATAAAAATGCACGTGGGACACTTTTTCGGTTTGTTAACATTTTTTTCAGTTTTCATGCATATTTTTCCTTGCAAAAATGCAACTTAAAAGTTGAAGTCCGGGGGGTGCACGGGGGGCCATTTCTCGACTCAACTAGAAAACCGGCATGAAACATGTTTAAAACCATAGTTCCTTTCGGAAGTGGCCCTTTGTGAAGATAAACACGAATTAAATTTTTAGTCATTTTGATATATTTAAAATGTACCAAGCTAAAACTAATCTCCTCAGTTCCGGGCTGTGCCAAAACCAATTTGGGTGTAATAACAACCACCATTGTTAAGAAAGTAGTGCTAGCTATTACCTTTCATCTTCATTAGCTCAGATCTACATCAATACAAAGGGCGTGCTGACCAGGCAACATAAAAGTTGTCTGGGGCAGAGGGAATCTGAGCGGTGACCAGCGAAAGCGAGAAATTCTCCACATGAACTCTAAGTGCCAGGTAAGTGTTTTCTAGCATGTTCTTTTTGGGCGGTTGGCCAGAGCTCATAGCATTCATTGTTGTGAGTACTTGGGGGGGGGCAACCTAGTTTTTGTATGTGGCTAGATAATACACCTATAAATCAAATTCTAAAAAGTTCACACGTCTACACTTGCACTTTTTAAAAAAAAGGGTGTTTTTGTTGCACTTGATGGCGCTTTCCTATTAAACTGACCAATCAGAGAGTCACATTGTATTGCAACTATTATTGAAATGTCTTGGTCTATGTACACCGACTTCAGAGCGAGCTTAGTAACTTCAATATGGGAGCTCCAATATAGTGTGATGCCCGTATGTTCAAGCTTTTTAAAACAGCACTAAATTGTGATACCAGAACTTGAAGAAGCTTAGAGAAGCATCCTGACGAAAGCTGATGGACTGTGGAACTCTGTGTATCAGTGTAGATCGAAAATAAGAAGAGGAGTCACAAACGTTTGTGCAGAAAGCAGCTAGCTGCATGCCCTGTTATACTGCCAAGAGACCGATCAAAAATTGAAAGGACATTGAAACGCATGGCAACGTTTCAAGACACCAGCAGTAGTACTAAAGCTGAAGCTGCTGAAAGTGATATACAGAATGTTACCCAAAATTTCCCAAGAAAATCAGCTAGACTTCCAAAATCTCAAACACCAAATTAATGAACAAAATAGGAGCATTCTGACACACCAGTGCATCATTTGTGAGCAAGAAATATATATTATGGACCACAATTCAAGAAAGAGAAAGAAGTAACAACTTTATAGCGTTGGAAAATATGTATGTGTTTTTGAAAGGTACATCTCGGTATTTTCCAAGTGTGTTCAGTATTATCATCAGTTGTTTTTTAAACTTGTTCAGCCCCTTGGCTGACCAGGCCTTAGACAATACCGCTGACCCAGTAGAGACGGTGATCGTACCATAGGTCTTCCACATGCCGGATGCTTTTCGGCAAATTATCCATCACACTGATTAAACCACCAGTCACGTTGCTGTAAGTTTAGAAGTACCTTTTCCGCGTACAGGGATGTCTTAGGAGGCGTTGTTTTTATTTGTTCCCAGTTTAAACAAATACTCCTGCAATCCTGTTTTTCGAATACTCCCTCGTTCAATTGCTCAAATCGACACAGCTTGCGCCAGGGGATAATCATATGGCGTTATACTGTGGGTGTGATTTTAAGCACTTTAAGTCAAGAGAAGGTTAAATGGAATAGATGGTTGTAATCAACATGCCCAAGTGGCCATCATTCCCCGCCATAATCCCGGGAAAGGGGGAACCTCTTCTCAATTTTTCGTAAACATTGATTACTTAGGTGGCTGCAATGGTAATCAAATTGAAGAGCCCAAGTGGCTAGTGTCCCCGTCGTAATCTGAGGACAAGGGAAGCCCCTGTCCATTTTGTTGATTACCTTAAGTGTAAATCGATTAACTATGGCATGAGCATCTGATTAAAAAAATTAAATTTCTAACACTGCACTGGTATATCAGCTGACTTATTTTCAGTTGCATCAACTAATCTAATTGTTAGACGGTGAACATTTTTAGGCGACAGATCAGATGGTATGTAAATTTGTTAGGTTCGTGGTGGATCAGTTCCTGATAAGTCCGTCTGAAAAATTTGCATGCCAACCCAATCGTAGTTAAATGTTAAATTAGGGTTAACGGTTCGTTTTTTTCAGTTGGACTATCGCAAGCAACAGCTCAGACCAGAGCCCTGAATATGCAATGAAATTTAAAGATAAAGACCTTGTGGCTTAAGAAGCCAAGTACCTTAGATCATGGTGCTATAAAAACATAAAAAGACAAAGATTGTGAAGAGTGACGAATCCACAGTTTTCAGAGATGTTTTTCTACAGTTTTGTTTGGAGTTCATTGAATCAAAGCTTCCAACACATGGAGATGTTATTTGCCTTTCAAAACTAAAGCAAGACTTTGAAGCTGTTCTTCAAAAAGCTGGTGTGCATGAAGATTTTTGGACAGGAAATCTTAAGAAAGGACTGTTGAAGCTACTCACTGTTGGAGTTTGTGCCCAACTAAGAGAGACTAAAGTGAATTGAGGCTAGTGTTCAATAATTCACTTGCTGACACTAATTAACGCAGCCCAATATAACATGATTTGAATCAAACATTTGCATAAATCCTGCCTGCCTCCAAACAAGGACTTAGTGTCTGACCATTCATTGCATGCAGGCTAATCACCAGTGTGCAGTGCTGTACCTTCTCTAATCGGCCATAGTTGGCTCCTAGGCGGTGGAGCTTTGCAGTTAAAATGTATGGCAATGCCTTCAGCTCCATTAACAGTACCAAACGTTGCACGCAAGTGCAAAAAGAACATTTGTGAAGGGAAACTGAGTTGGGCTGCAATGCTGGGTCAAACTGTACAGAAATGTGCGGCTGTGACAACAGTAGTAACATTAGCAACACTGACTGCATAACATTGGATAGTTCTTTGACAAGTTAACCCTAAATAGACCTCCAACTTCTCCAACCCCGTTATTTCGTTTTATTTTTGTATTAAAAAGTGAATTTTATTTGTTGATTTAGTCATAGAAAAGTACATACTTTGAACATTTTCATACTGCTTGCTAAACACTGTCAGAATAATTTATTATCTTCTTCCATACAGTCTGTGAGCACATTCACAGAGATCATTCAACTATACTGTCTTTGTGTAACGTATTTCTAGTGTATTATGCAAACAAGCTATATTTTACACCATTAGTCAATGGTTCAGTCATTGAGACACAAATTTTGCCCAATCTCAAGTGTTTTGTGTTATTTTTGTTGCCAGACAATGCCACAATAGCCTCCTAGTAACATTCAGACTTAGTTCGCATTTCTGCCACTAGGTGTCACCTTACATTTTTAATTTAATTGTTTACAATTAGTCTACAATAGCGTAATGTGAGTGTATTGTTGTACAATACAATGACATTGATGGGGCCATGTTACTTGTTTTACAAAAAGATAGCAAAACTGTTGTTTTTACACATATAAGTTCTCTAAACTCTTTGGTGATTATTATGTAAATTCAAACTCCAATTTCTCAAAAATGTGCAACTTTATATGTGGGAACTTTTTAGATTTTGAAAACACTCTAGTAAATGAATTAAAAAAACACCAAAATAAAATTGCTCCCCTAAAGTACTCACAAAACTTATTTTCTAGAAGCCTTACAAATCCTGGCCCACCGCCTATTTATCAGTATAGACCCTATATTCACGCCGACAGGAGGCGCGTTCGAAAACGAGGCTCGCTACAATAGCTCTGGTGGCTTGCGCGTAGTTGTACTCCGCGTTGCTCGAACAGCTAGAAAAAATACGGACATTCAACTGTCTGTTTTACAATCCCTAAGGACGTTGGGATTCGGAAGCGTTGGGTCCTTGCCATACGCCGCGACGAAGGAAAATATGTCCGCGTAAAATTTATAACTTTTCGAATCATAATTTGTCGAATCTCGGATGCCGCCATAGCAACGAGGACCGGAGAATCTTCGGCTAGCTAGGCTGTATTTTCATGACTATGGGTTGAAGCGCGATGCATTTTTCTTTACAAAAAGGACAGGGCCCTCGATCCCTCAGTTTTGGGGCCAAATATCGGCTCTATTCCCCTCTCAAAAATATTGAAAATTCACGAGAAATTCCCGGCCCCACGCGGCCTAACAATTCCCTTAGCGATTGAAAATTTCTCTCCAACGGTTCAAATCACCTATGACCACAGAGGTGACAATTTGAAAAAGTACAAACTCATAGGCGGATTTAGGGGGGGCAGGGCCTCCCCCCATTTGGTGCTATGCGTATCTACAGTCGTGGGGTGCGCAAATGCTTACAGAAAAGAATGTTGGCCCCCCATTGTGATATCCTAGATCCGCCACTGAAACGTGAAGCGAGAGGAAATACTGAGTTCGAGCTAGGACCGCGGTAGCGGACGAGGGGGAAAAACACGTTCCGTTTTTTTTTTTTTTTTTAATCCAACGACAGATTTCCTGAGCAAAAGGTATACAGTCCTCGGCGCCCGCAACTTCCGGGCCGCCTCCGTGCATACAATCGCGCTTTGCCCGCTTCTCCGCCCTCCGGCTCATGGCATAACGT
Source organism: Phoronis australis (assembly GCA_002633005.1). Classification (NCBI taxonomy): domain Eukaryota; kingdom Metazoa; phylum Phoronida; family Phoronidae; genus Phoronis; species Phoronis australis. Next base: position 1,201,530 of record NMRA01000052.1, read on the forward strand.
AAAATTGTCGTGAGGACTTGACAGGGACCTCAGAGGTCTCACACTTCACTGTTTTATCCACATTATTTTGAAAACGCTTTGCCCAGTCACACATTGTGTGTCATAAAAGAGATAAGCATACCAGCAGCTGACGCAGCAAGTAGAACTACTCTCTTTTATCATATTTGTGTAGACTCACAGTTGAACTGTGGTTTTCTGTAGACCCCAGACCGTCCTGAGTTGCACCATATACCAACTCCGGACGGTCTCTCACGACGATTAAGCGGTATCCTAGACCAGACACTGAAAATCCTACTTGAGACAGAGCTTGCAACAAGGCGGGGTGCTATTGATGGTGATCGGGAGGTCAGCAGATTTTTCATTGACCCGTCACTCGGCGAAACGTTTCCCATCTCAGAAGGCCGCAGAGGCACCTTTCCCCTAGGATATAAACGAGGCCTCTGAAGAAACATGATAACTCTGCTTGTTCGGCCAGGGGGATCCAGGACTTTGAGTTAGGGGGGGCAAGGCAGAGTATTAGCCAGGATTTTGCCCGTCAGACATTCTCGCTCCTGAACTGCCAAATGGAATCTGGGAGAATTTTAAGGGGGGCATGGCCCTTATAAATCCACCATTGTGCTCTGTCCAGTTAACTGAAATTGAGCTCTAAAAGGAGGTTATGCTTTGGACGAAAGAATTAGGTGTTTTAGTTTTAAAATTCAACTTGGTCGAGATAGATATTTGAAAAATATAACAAATGAAATAGACGTAATTATTAAAACCAAGAAAGCAGAATTGATGGTCATATAATTTTTATTTTCAAGTGCGAGCCTGGTTTTTTATCGTAATCAAAATATGTATTTAATAACATCAAGTATTGCTTCAGATCAATGACAAATCAACTGTTAGTCCCGGTAGTGCCTACCTCACCAGGACCTGGGCTATGCTTGAAGCTAATAGGCCTACTCTTGATCAACAAATTAAACCAGATGTGACTAATTGCAAATGACAGCAAAATGGTATGAGCCACCACTGTCGAATATATGTTCAACTCGTCAACAATACGACCAGATGACCTGGTTCGTGTAGAAAGCATTTTTATCAAGAATTTATTAGAAGAAACGTAACCCTGCATTCAGCATGATACCTAATCCGTAACACTACGATCGCCGCAATTTGGTCATGTTTACTTTTCATGTTTCGAACCTAGTTTTCCGGAAAAAAACTTATGTCCTTTCGTCAGACAACTCTTTGGTACATTGACTTGTTCTTTAACTCTATTTTTCTACGTCTCTGTGGTTAATTATTGACACATTTTTTAAGATTTGATATTCAGGTTGAGCTCTAAAGACCGGCAATTTAACTCACGCAATGTAAATTTCCGCTTTGTTTATCGCAGTGAGCCTCGCTTTGGATTTTAATGTCCGCCGCGTGAATTGGGTCTATATATTTCATTTTCATTCATCTGAGTTAATCAATTAATTTTTTAAAATAAGATACAATCTTTTGAATATCAAGTAATTTACGAAATGGGGATGATCGTTACGTAAATGCTAAATGCCAGTTTACGCGACATATAGTTTTCGAAACAGGGTTCATTGGCTTTCTCAGAATTGAATTCACTTAATGACTGTAAGATTTAATCTTTTAAACAGCATGCTGTTATTTAATTATTTAAAAGTGAATATTCTAAATACGATCAATCTTTTCTGTTAAATGCCTTTTGCGCCCCATTATTGTAATTCCAACACTTTCATAGTAATAGGCCACGTGCAATAACACTAAACATTATACAAATAATGACATACCGTTTTCCTTTTTTCTACACTTGGTTTTCGTAGAAAGTTATTCACTATATGAATTCTTTATTTTCATAATTGCTAGTCAGCAGTAATAAAACAATACTTTATCGATCCGAACACCTTCCATTACTACCTCCTGGGGTAGGGACGTGACAAAAAATTCACTTTACCTTTTTATCTTAAACAGCCTAACGATTTTATAGTATTTTAAAAATCCTTTCAAACGAAAAGCAATAAAATCCGTTCAGCCGTTCATTTTTTATCGTCGTTTTATAACAGTGAGAATACATAGGAATAGTAGCACGTTAGTGTGACCGAATACTAAGTATTCCCCAATAAATTTCTCAACCTCGTTGTTTCTATCTGTTCCAACGAACCACCTGCTCTACGTATACAGCCGAACCGCATTTTCCCTGTACGTCACAACCAGATTCAGGAGTGCGTTTAGTAACCCTAGGACCTACGCTAGGACCTAGCTAAAATCACTTGTTCCCATTTGAAATACACGGCAATATCTCACGTAATCTCACGAAGTATTGCTTTTTAGCGAGGTCGTAGCATTACTGAACGGGAGGCAGATTCTGGTTGTGTTACCTCACAAGATATAGGTTCTTCACTGGAGTCAGGAACAAGACACAATAGCTCTTAGCACACTTAACTTTCATTTGACAGTGACTGATACCAGAAATCTAATGATATTTAGTAAATTTCCAATTGCCACCGAATTTTTCAATAAAAAAGCATCACTGTCTCTGTTATTATGGCGCTGTAGGTACAAATGGAGGGCGCGACCATTTCTAAGTTTTCACATGGAACAGAGCTGAAATAATCTCTTTGCCAGGTTGGGTTGAAGCAAGTAACTTTCTTCTTTTTAATTTAAGAGACATCCTGAAAACATGCAATAAGAGTGAAGTAAGAATCAGAATCCTATGAATTAAAACCAATATGACCTATTAAAACTAGAGCACAGAAATTTAAACATGTAATTCAAAAAGCAACAACTGAATCCATGAGCAATGCGTTTACCTTGATTAAAAATCCTTTTTGATCCCCTGTTAGTGAGTTTAAACGACAAATCTTGTACCGAAGTAAAAAAGCAATGCATTTATTGTCACTTGAATTGTGATTAAATTTTTGGGAATTGTCCAAATTTCATCTGGGTCTTTGAGAGTTATTTTAGATAGGCAAGAATCGTCCAATTTCACTTTACTATTTGGAGATCTGATTATACATTTTTCCATATTCAGGCTTCAACTAAATTCACTGAAACATCACCATTTCTTAAAATATTAGTTTCTAATTGCCAAAAACCTTCTATAAACCTGTCGGTTTTCGTAGATACATAAACATGGAAATCAGTTCCATGTTAACATCAGAATATTGAACCATGAAATATTAATCATTATTTCATGTTTCACATTAAATTGAAACATTTAACTGGAAACCCGCCTCCAAACGACCCGATTCTGTTCGTATTAACATGAATCAATTCAATGGGAAATTGTCTGATGTCCTGACCAATATCTCAAGTTTCATTATCCATTTTAACTGAATTTTAGAAGTGGAAACTAGCACACGGGGCTCTATCGATCGATCTCTTCTCCATTTAAGGGTCTGTGCTCTTAAAAACACCATCAGAAGCTAGCGGTGCGAAAAGCAAAACAATTGACTGCTTACTGACGTGACTATTCATTGACTTCAGCACAACCTTCGAATGTTTCGTCAACAACGAAAATTCGTTTTTCTCTTTGCATTAGTCGCATTTAGCGAAGCAATTGAAAAGTGGTTTAATAAACGCGAAAACCTGAAGGCCACAAATTGTCCGGCGAGAATAAATACACCTACACTCACTCTATGCTTTGTGAGTTGTTTGGAACAGAATCGGGGTGAACCTGGGAAGTGTGTGGCTATTAACTTTAACGGGCACTCGTCAGTTTGTGACTTGTGTGACGTAAACAGCAAACTCACACCCCTGCAGTCGATATGGCAAACTTGGATCTCTGCACCAGTTGAAACAATCAAGGTGATAGCAGGTAAGAAGACGCAATATATGTTGTGTGTTTTGCTTAACGATAAACTAATTGCATATATCGTAAATATTTCAAATGTACCTACATAACTGGATGAAAGTTTTACATTCACACCTCTTGTCTCGAATTCAAAAGGTATATCGGCTAATTTATCCAATTAAACTTGTTTCTCCAACACAATTAAGGTCCCATAAAATATTCAAGTGGAACAAACTAGCTACTCGCCGTAAACCCCCACCTCCATTGAATACTTTGAATACTTAAACAACATAAGGAACTTTTCAAATAAAGTTCTAAATGACTATGTACAAGCGACAAAACACTAATAAGATGCAGACTGCGACAAACCAACTCATATTCCATTCTAACTTCCCTCAGTCAGGCCTTCAGGACTGTAATAAAGGTAATAAATAGCATCAGTAACTGGAATTTCTTACAAACTAAACTAAAAGGAAGCACCTCCCGTCTCTCTCAAACATAACTTCAAACAGTATATCACTGCTCCAGACATGCCGGGGCCCTTAGCGTGATATCAACGTACCCTCAATTATATGAAATTAACTAAAACTGATCAAGATCCAACTGTTCCTTAAAATAAGAGTGACATATTAGACACAAATTTAAGAACTCTACAGAACTGTGTTGCTGTGGAGTCTTCCAGACATTTGGGCGTATCTTCTTTACGATATTAATTTATGGCCAGATGTATAATAGGTATTTTAAGAACGAAATGTTGATATGTTGATCATGAACATCATGATCATTTGCGTCAATAGCCTCCTATGATATCCTCTTTAATTGCACAGTTACCGAAGACCAGAGAACAGAACTTTCAGACACTTGAACAATGCCCGGATATTCACAACGCTTACTCAGAATCCCCCAAAGTTCCTGATAAACTATTCCTTAAAGGGTATATAAAACTTAATACCAGTGAAATATGGAATAATTCAAAAAAGTTGCTAAATTTCTATTTCATAGCGGAATGATTCGACATTGACTATATGGACTTACCTAAATTATTCCCTTTTTCGTACATGTAATTGAAAAAATACCGTATTTGGCCATACCTGTAAAGCATGTAATTATTCTTGACAAGACATTGTAAACAAATATCAAACATTTATATTAACCTTCATACCTTTATCCATTTTCACGTTCATAATTGTAATGTTTAATGTGTACACTGTATATCTTGAAATTCTTGTTGTACTTTATGCGTATCAAAATGCACGTATAAATATTTGTATTCATCTGTGCATGCATATGCAAAATTCAATTGAATACATAACAGTTGTCGTTATTTACAATCTTTATTCCGTATCCTCGACACTCAACAGAGCATTGGTAAAGCAACTGAACAAGAGACACGATTAAAAGATACACGTACGCAGATTGCAGGTAAACAGTTAGGTAGGTAGGTAGGTATGTATGTAGGTATTTAGGTATGTAAGTAGGTAGGTATGTATGTATTTAGACAAGTATGCAGGTAAGTATGTATGTAAGAAGGTATGTACATGTATGTAGGTAAGTATGTATGTATATAATGTATGTATGTATTTGTACATGCACACTAACTCACACACGCCACACCACACACACACACACACACACACACACACACACACACACACACACACACACACACTCAAACGCACACACAAGTACATGCGCACACGCACACAAATAATCGAAATTGTGAAGAATATGCCGTAATTCACAGATTGTGCGGAGCGGTTCTACTTTGGCAGCCGAATTAGTGGTGTGTACAACATCTCCAAAAGCGATGGCCGAGTGGTGTCAGTCTACTGTGACATGGAAACGGACGGAGGAGGATGGATGGTTAGTGCAATTTTCGAATATATCTTGAAAGCCCTGCGTCCAAAAGTGGTGAATTACTGTACTCACTCTAGCCGTTCTTAAAGAGTTTTGCTTCATTTGGAGATGACTTTATTAAGTCGAAGTTAACTCTAATTGGTAATTCCTACGGGCGCGACGTATTTGTAAGTATGACATCTTTGTACAAGAACATATTTGTTGCAGGTAAAGAGAACTTTTTGAATCAACCTTTGTGGTTTAATAGTAACTTGACGATCGGAGGCACAAGTGTTTTCTATAAGTCTTGGTTTGTAAAAGGCTTAAGATTTATTAGAGATATGTATACCTCTGATGGTGATTTCGTAAGTTTGAACCATATGAAATGGGTTCGATATATAAACCAACTTTGTAAAATATAATGGTGTTGTTTCCGTTCTAAGAAAGTTTCAAAAAAGTCTACTTCAAGGTAAATTTAAAAGTGTTAATGTCTACTCTCCTTTCACCCCTTTAGCAATTACTCAGTTACGGAAATATTTGAAGGGTTGTAAACATATGTGTTCAGTCTTTAATGACGTTAAGAAACCTTCTAATTCAGAGTGTAAATGGGAAATAGAGTTAGAAGATAGTTTAGATTGGCAGCTAGTATCTGTAGGTCACCATGAGAAAACATGGATTGAGACATACCCTGGTCCTCACGTCTATTTCTACGACGATATGTAGACGATGTGTTTTGTATATTTGAAAATCAGCAGTCAGCCCAGTAATTTTTGGTGTATTTAAACTCGAGGCATCCTAACTTGAAATTCAGTGTAGAGTTAGAGGTCGATAACATTTTACCATTTCTGGACGTGTTAGTTGAGCGTGAGGTTACCTCAGTGATAACATCAGTATTTCATAAGAAGACCTACACAGGAGTGTACACTTGTTTTCATAGCTTCACATCCTTTGTTTATAAAGTAGGTCTCATTAAAACTCTATAGACAGGGTATATCGCATTAACAACACTTGGGCTAGATTTGATTCTAATATTAAAGAACTTACAACGAATTAGCAAAAGAATGGCTATCCCCTAGAATTAGTTAATAGGTACTGAAAGCAAGACTCCAACGTAACCCTGATGATGTTCATCCTGTAGACAAATTAAACTAACTACAAGTACTTTAAAATACCCTATGTTGGGTTTTACGCCAAGATTGGTCAACGAAAACTCAACAAATTGGTGAATGATTACTGTGTGAACTTAAGAGTTGTCTTAACATTCAAGTCTCTAAAACTGTCGAATTTATTTAACCCTAAGGACAAAATTTCTATGGGTCTACGGTCCAAGGTAGTAAACAAATTTATCTGTGCTGGACGTGGCTCCAGTTATATAGGCGAAACTGCTCGCCATTTGAAAACCAGGGCCAAGGAACATCTAAATTCTGAAAGAAATTCACATGTAAATATTCACCTACAGAGTTCCAATCATTGTTATCAGCAGTGCTCTTTCAATGACTTTGGAGTAATAGACCAGGCAGTAACAACAAAGGAGCTTAAAATTCGCGAGGCTTTACACATCGGTTGGTGCAAGCCCAATCTCAATAGGCAACTGACACACCACAGGTTGTCATTGTTGGTCTAGTTCATTATCACTCCCTGTAACTGACTGTATCTGTGCTTCATTACTTGTTGCTTGCGGCCACTGTATTCTCACTTCTGAAGATGGTGTTGAATAAATGACACCGAAACATGCCAGTCAAGTCTTAAAACCGTTGTTGTTTTCTTTAATATATGCTGCTACTTGCTATCATGGAACTCCATATAGAAGTTGTTTACTTTATTCGAGATACGAGAATGGTCTCTCCTGAGGTGTGCATGCGTGAATGAATGAATATACTCATTTGTTTGTCTGTTTTTGTACTTGTTTATAAACGATAATAAATACCTGGAAAAAATTCCGAATATATTGTTCCAGTTTCAAACAGCGGAGTTCGACCGCTTCACTCGAGCAATCGGGATTTATTGTCAAACGTCGAAGCCGGACGAAAATTTTGTTGTTCAAAGGAAGAGGTTGTGAAAGTAGCGCCATTGTTTGAATTGTTCGCACGCCATTAAAACTTGAGATCAATATCGCCTTCTAAAGTAGACGCCGTTAGCAATACTTAAACAGCTGAGTTCAATGATGGTCGTATCATACATTTTACGCCTACCAGCTGAGTTTATTTTTACATAAAATTTGATTTTCTACTTTTTCGAATGAGCGTCCATCCTAAGTACTGTGAGGGTATGAAGGATAAATGTCATTCAATGGATGTTATTTATTCTTTATGTCCTCATCAACACGACCTGAGGACGCAAAGCAAAACCGTCCATTCCAATTGTCGTCCGTCCCTCCCATTGTTTTGGTTCCTCTTATACGACTCCATTCCATCACAATCCGAGATTCATATCGAATAAAAAAAAGCCTGGCAATAATCATCAAAATGATTATGAGAAATATATCATCAATAAAACTTCAAAATTCTCAAAATATTGTACCTTCCAAAAGTACGGAATGTGAATCATTTCAGGTGTTTCAAAGACGACTTAACGGCTCTCAGGACTTTTCCCTCTCCTGGAATGACTACAAACAAGGATTCGGTTCAGCTTACCACGATTTTGTTTGCCTAGTAAAAAATCGGCCTGTCTAAAACTTTCAACCACATGACACAACTTTTGTAAAAACACCCTTGTGCAATGTAACTCAGTAACTCTTCGTTAATAGTTTTATTTTAAACTGAACAATTATAAATTGCACTCAGCTTTCGTAACAACTGTTGAGTCGTGTATCCGCCGTCTCTAAACAGATTATTGTAAAATTTAGTTAGTGGTTAGATATTGACGAGCATCGTCCCTAGATTTACACCCGTTTCTTACTCCTTATTACCGTTGGCCCGAGATATTTGACATTTAGTGATCAGATGACATCATTTATTGACTGTCCCCGGACCACGAGGCATATTCGTTGTTTTATCATAGCGTGCTGCAGGTTGTAATTTTCGTCCGATCAATATACAATTCAATTCATATACTGTATCGGTGATTAAGATCTTCAAGCAAGAAGCTGACTCATTTGCCATAGATAAAGACACATCAAGAGAAAAAAAGTCTACATACCAGCGTGTTGATCCAACTCTGTTGAATTGATTTGTTGGAATAATCATTGTAGGTAATGATGAACTTCATTGCGTCACCAACAGATCAACTGTTTACGAACTTAGGATTGACCTGGAAGACTTCGAAAACACCACGGTTTTCGCGCTCTACAGAGAGTTTCGTGTGGCTGACGAGGACCACAAGTATCGGGTAACTGTTAACGGGTATAACGAGAACAGCACCTCAGGTTAGAAGTTATAAAACCTGGTTGAATAAACTTTTAAAGCCATCTCCGCTACGTCAAAAATCAGATTTTATCGACGCCACTTACCGTTGCCACGAAATTGATCTCAAATTGCTTTGTAGTCAAATTACAGGTGATTCCTTACCTCCAGAAGAACTGACATTTCGTTATTGGATTTTCAGCGCGATCAACAAGTTCGGACTTGTCACGGCGGGCCATTTTATTAACTAGACATGGCCTCGAAGAATAACGCGCAGTGTAAAGTTAAAGCTACTAGTCCCAAAATCACTTCTCACCTCAGTAAGGAACAGATCGAAGTCACTGCATAGGGGTGTGGTCTAAATCAGTGTTCGTGGTCATGTCCCAAAACCACGATAACTCGGCTGGTGGGTCTGTAGTGGGGGTCAATCCTCCTTCTGTGTGTCATTGCATCTTCCTTTCCTCAACAGGCCCGCAGGAAAATTTGATTAACATTATTGGAGGAACACAATCCAATTTGACTTCGCCAAATTTTATCCCCCTTTAAATCGCCGCCACCTCCGACCGACACCCTCCTTCCTATTCCCCGGATGACGGCAATTTGTTACTGACATTCACGCCCACCATAGGTGAGGGGCAAACTCCAGTGTGACAGAACTTAAGTTACCACGTTTCGAAAAAGTTCGCGGAGATTGAGAATGAAGGCTAGCGCAGATGGATAGCTAGGAGCTGGACTGTCTTCCTCAGTCAGATGAACTATAGCTTAAGTTGACAGCTCGTGGCAACTGATGGTGTAAAAGTACGAGTTGAATCAAGTGCATAGGCTAGCCGCTGGTCAGCTCTGTTACGATTAACTGGAGACTGGCTACTCAACTCGTTACTAACCGTCTGCGCTAGCCCTAAGGTCACAATTCATTATTGTCCAGTTAGTGGAATTTCATTTGATCTGGGCCATACTTCTAATTAAAGATATGAGATTTCGCGATACCTGGTACACTGCCTTTGGGGCTGTTTCAAATTTGAGACGAGACATCCCATAGGATTTGGTAGAACCCCCCAAAAATTTCTGAATTTATTCGTGCTAACGTGCATTTTCGGTTCAATCCAGAGGTTAAACTTGAACTAAAATATTAGCTGAAATCTTTTTTTTATGATTGCCAGTACATGTACAGTACAATGAGACCTTTTCCCGTTAGATAAGTAAATCTGTACATACACGGTCATCAAAAATCGTACCCGGACAGTCTGTTCGGCATGTGCGAGGTTCTTACAAACAACTCCTATTCACTATCTTCAAAAGAACTTGATGTGTAAATGATAAGTAAAATTGTATATCTGTTTGCGTGTGGGTATAGGCCGTGTACTGATGTGTGGGTCTTAAATTTCGTTTTTCATCAACAGTTTGTAAATTAGCTAATGTATAAACGATTTATCGCCATTTGAACTGTGAGAACATTTTGATAGGCAAACATCGTTCAGTTTACTTTGCTATTTGGGGATCTGATGATTGATCGAACTTTCCCAAATGTCAGCTTTCAACTCAGGTCAGTGAAGCATTTGCCATTTCTTACAAAATTAGCTTCTAATTGTCAAAAAATCATCTTTCAATCAGTCGATTTTCGTATATACATAAACTTATAATTAATCAGAAGCCAACAATCGATCGAGCAATGTGTTTCTTTGATTTAATGACTTAATTCCGTATTGATCTCCTGTTTGTGAGTTCAAACGACAAATCTTGTACCTTATTGAAAAAGCAATATCATTTGAATTGTGATTATATTTATTGGGAACACTCCGAATTTCAGCATTGTCTTTGAGGGATATTTTAGATAAGAAAAAATGGCCTAAGTGTACTTTACTATTTGGAGATCGGATTATAGAGTTTTCCAACTTCAGGCTGCAAGTAAATTCGCTGAAACATCATCAATTCGTACAAGATTAACTTTAAATAACCAAAAATAATCAACCTGTTGATTTTCATAGATACATAAACACGTAAATCAGAAACCAACGAATTTGTTTATGAATACGGAATGCAATAAGAAATTTCAGCAGGCATGCTCGCAGATTTTGACGGATGACCAGGGGAACATGGGAGATGGGGCATTCGAATTAACATGTATTTTTTGCTCATTTCAGAGGTATCTACATGTATAATGGTAAACGATTTAAACTTGAACTCCAAAAAACCCCAGAAATCTGTGTTTATGATTGTAAGTAGTTAGTACTTGGAGTACCCCCGTTCGACATGTACACGATTATCCCATATCGTAGCCCTTACAGTATTTTCAACAAGACTTGTGCAAATTCCTTACAAACAACTCCTAGAAACGATTTTCAAAAAGTACTACTATTGTGTTACTTTGTCCCCGAGTCTCACATGAATGTCATCAATGGCCCTCTTCAAGCGTCGGGTCCCTAAATATGAAAAGATATATATTTTCAAAGATCAGGAAATGCGCAGCAATTGATGTTATCTGTCACGTCATCAATTTTTCTTAATTGATACAAAATTTTGAGAAAAAATAGAGCAACAGTTGTCTCCGTTATTCCTTGCCAGAGGGGAGCGTCTGGAAAAATATAGTTTTACGTTCGCAAGATTGCCTTGTTCATGTTGAACTTAAGTTTTCTCAATTTTTTTGAAATACGTATTTGAATTATTAAGTGCAAATTTTGAAGTGCATTTAGACGACCTATGCTGCGAAAAACAGAGATCCTAACAATGTCCTGGCCAGGGCCCTCAAACGGTGCACTGATACTGAGGTGTCAAATGTTCTCCTGAATTTTCGCTCTTATCCGTATTCGCAGTCTTCCTTTTCTCAACTGTCCGCGGCCCCCCACGCCTATGTCGGTTGACAAGTTAACCCTGTCGCCTGCAAATTTTTTGAGGGCACGTGCCCCCCCGCCCGGCCACTTCCTACGACCCTGTAAACAGTGAGTTTCCGTCATTGATGATTTGTAAAATGGAGTCTTTAGAATAGGATTTTTGAAGCGATAGTAACAAAAAGTTTCTAAAGAGATCTGTCGAACGAGAATTCATTTGGTCTGTTATTTCGGTTGTGATAACAAATGGAACTGTTTTGAAAGTAATGTAAAAGTTAGTTAAGTAAACAGTAATATATTTTCAAGCAGGGTATATTAAGAGTGTATTCAAGCCATAGGCGGATTTAGGGGGGGGGGGGGGGNNNNGGCGTGGTGATTCTTTATTATCAAGTCGAAGTAGCTGGCCTACTTTTCAATAAAACAGTTAATATTCAGTTGAAAACACGGCAACATTTCTCGACAGTCAAGCTTCTAGCAAATGCTCCTTAATTTGCTAAAATTATTTTACATACTGGAGCCAGATATAGCCGCAGGTATACATACAGTTGGCATAAATACGACCACATGCCGTAGTGTTTTCTATTGTACTTCCAGGGGATTCCTTCAGCTTTCATAACGGGAAATACTTTTCAACAAAGGACGTGGATAACGATAATAACCGAAATAATTGCGGTCTGATGTTTAAAGGCGGATGGTGGTACGGTGATCCTTGTCATGAAGCCAATTTGAATGGTTTGTACTTGTCAGGAAATAACAACCAAGTGGGAGAAAGTGTGATTTGGTATCATTTCAGAGGTCAGTACTACTCCTTGCGAAAAACAGAGATGAAAATTCGACCAGTTGGCTTCAACAGTAAAAAATAACCCAGTGCTTCAGTAGCATAAGCGAACATTTTGAGGATTTTATGGGGCTAGAAATTTGAAATGAGATTTCAAATTAAAATGAGACTGAGATTTTCAAAGATCCCTTAATACATACCAGCTTTTAAGCAGGGCCATGCGAAATGCGTTTGGCGATCTTGTTTTGGGTGTGTATTCCTACGCACTTACCCATATGAGATGTACATGTACATGTACATGTATTACTCAGAATGCTGCACGCTAACAGCAACACCTGTGCCTAGTACTTCTACGATCAACATACTCAGTTCAGAACTTGATTATGTATTCAGTATGTCATTGTATAAAGAAATAACAAAATCGAATACTGGAATGAGGGATGTCTCAAAACTTTCTTGCTTATAGTGTGAATGTATGTTTTAGGTACAGTAGTTAAAATAGTTCTCATGTCATGTACCTGTTTCAACATATTCGGAAATGTATCTTGTATCAGGTGTGTTTAAATTAATAAATTATTTATTCAAATATTTACTTGAAATATTACTTTTTAATATATCAATATCTTTAACTCCATCTAATTTACATAATCTTAAAGGCGTGCTCCTACTTACTTTCCATTAAAAAATGCATTAATTGACATTCCTGCATACCATGGCGGCTGTATTAACATGTATCAATTTAATGGGTGTATCAGGTGTATGTGTACTTGAAATACTAGTTTTTAATATATCCATATATTCAAAATGTCTATTTACATAATCGTATAGGCGTACTTCGACTTACTTTCCATAATGGTTTAATTGAAATTCTGCTTATTTCTCATGTGTTATATTTCAAGTTCTCTAGCTGACCTTTGGCTTTCACACAGAAAAAAATACAGTGAATGTGCTTGGAGGAGCAACACCTGGCGAAATTGAATGAAAAGATGACAATGGAGATGATGATGATTGTGGTGATGATTGACATGATGATAACAATCATATGACGAATGACGGTGTCATCTTGAATCCAATCCTGAGGAAAAACAATAGGCATCCAGCTATTCGGGAACTAGAAGTTGAGTGTGAATTTCAAGCAAATCGAATGAAAAATGCGACCTGTAGTGTGGAACAAACAAACAAAAAACAAACTTGATGTCAAAGCAACATATTTGGTGAAAAATTTTCGACAAGTAACAAATACTGGAACTACACTTATCTAGTGTTGTTACAAGTAAGCTGTTAGCACACTTTTAGCGAGGTTGCCGCGGTATCCCAGTGACTTCAGCTTGGCTACTGATATAATGACGTGCCTGACCAAAAGGTGGCGTCTTGCAGACATAACTACACTAAAAGTGAATTGACAGTTCCAGTATTTGCTTTAAATTGATCGCTTCTGTATCACCTCAACATGGATGCTCAAAATTGTTATGCTTTGGTATTATCATTAGGAAATCTTTAATCATTACCTTCATACTTCATTGTATTGTACAATGTATTTTAACGAGGATACTTAATAAAGTTAACGTATTTCTCTCCATGTACCTCGGTCTCTCTTCTGTGAACTTCACAGGTAATTTAACTGATAGAGGCGACAGGTACATGTCTCAGCTGAATTGTATCTTGGAAATATGGAAAAAATACTCCATTTCTAAGCACTGACACATTTTCTACACCTATTTGCTGAACTGTTCGTAGTTTTCGCACCCAATCACATAGCAAACGTTTTCCTGCAGTGAACTTTGATTGACAGCACAGGTTTAAATTTATGGATCACTTACAACATCTTCAAAGTTGGCATTTCAGCAAGTTTTTAGAATCAGAAATGTGTTTTTTACAATGTAATTCTCGCAAAACCAATGCTTGGACAATAGATGAAGATGACATAATTCTATCACACATGTGGGACCACGCCTGTGAGGTGTCTTTCGAGTTGGTTAGCACGTGATCCCACAGGAGATCAACCCACTCCATTACTCAGCCAACCGACAGCCCTGTGATAGGGCTGCAATGAGTTTGACCATGAACACACAGTGTACACATCAAGTGATTCACTTATTCTCGTCATGACTCACCCTTAAAACCTAGACACAAACAGGTTGAAAAAACAAGCTGACCCTTACACTTTCTGTTTCTTAATCTGTTTTTCTTGATGGAACTGTGTTTTTGCTTTCACCGATTTAACAAGTGACAACAGCGAGGCATCCTTCGCGGTGTTTCTCCAAGTGTCTGCATGGCCACCATTTCCTGAATCAGCAGTAACGTTTTTCTTACTACTTTTCTCCTTGCTTCTCTTAACCTTTTCTTCCAATATGACCTCCATGGCCTTAGTCTTCTTGAACTCAGCTGACGATGGGTCTATGTTAAACAGATGAGAACTGTAGAGAGCCTCAAATCGTGGATCCTTGGTATCAACCTGTGAAGACGAACAGCGTCACATTAAGGTTTCTCAGTCCCTAACCTATGAGAAGTCTGGGGGGCTGTGGTAATTTAGGCTCACACGTTGCCCAAAATTTCTGAAGTACTCTCCCATTTGCTGCAGTATTCAAGTTGCATGGCCACCCCAACTTTTAAAAGTACCCCCAGTTGTCGCAACTGCCATCTTCTTAGTTACAGTTTTCAATCCCCCTAAGTCACCAGGACTTAATTTTACTAGGACAGGCCCTTGATTTGTGCCCAGGCTAATTATGATATAGCAGTGAGCATTCGGAAATACCTAGAGATGAGACGTGCTGAAAATAGGCAGGCACCCCTTGTTAGAGAAAAGTAATGTTATAACTGCAAACACAAAGTTACCTTGAAGCATTACGTAGAAATATTCTTAAGTATGATATAACTTCACAAAACAATCATCTATGCAATTCAAAATATGAGATCCAGACAAGTTCAGTCAGACAGTGCCATGCTCAATGTATTTATTATTCATAAAAAATTTGGACCAAAACCAGAAATGGAGACAAAACATACTGAAAACCCAATTTGCAACCACAATGTGATTGAAAATACCGCTTCTTAGACACAAAAACTTGCAAGTTCAATGGCGCAATGGAAGAAATCAAGAATTGTTAAAACTGTTCACTAATTGAAACTTAAGAATTATTTCTTCCAGCATGTATCAAAATCATAAATGTCCTTACATGACAGTTATACTGATTGTGCACGAAGCTTGTGCCAAAGGAATACAATTTTAAATATTTCACATGTCATTAATACTCTAAGACAGAGGACATGCGAATGAATATAAAAATAAATGTCAAACCTTAAATGAATCCTCCTGAGTGGACTCTTCTACTAGTTTCCGTTTCTTGTGTTTCTTTTTCTTCTTCAGTGATGCTCCACGTTCCTTCTCCATGATGGACTTGAGGTTGAAGTGTTGTTTGCCGTCATCTTCATCTTCCATTAACATCACCAGCTCAGCCTGCATATTAACCACATACAGCAAAGCTCATGAAACTTTGTCAAATAATGCTAATAAGATGCAGGATGCGAGTTTGGAAAATAACATGGATCAATTCAAATTAAACCATTTTTAATATTGTATATCCAAATGAATCGTGATCTCCAGGCACAAAAAAATCCCCAACGCCACGTGTCCTCAAACAATAATCAGTGACCCCAGAAAAGTTTGAAATATTGGCAACCAAATGCCAATGGCCTCAATGTGTTAGTGGCAATATTCAAAACATAGTAATAACCAATAAAGATCGTAAGGTAAAAATCCAGGTATTCAGCCACTCAGTGCTATCCAATTCATGGGCATGAGTGTAAAACATCATTGAACCATCAACAGCTGCAATTCTCACCTATTGATTACATTGGAGTATTGCCACTGACAAGATGTAACTGACATCAATAAAAAATAATTAAGTACTAGCAAACAAATTCATGGAAATTGTAAATCCCTAATACAACCCCTTAAGCAACGTCTAATGTTGAGACACGATTGGTCTCGACTTTCTATGGATAAGAAAAGATTTCTGAGCTTGACAAGAACTGATAAATCCACGTTGTTGAAAACTGTAATCCTGACCAAACGTGGAAAAGGGATTGCTACTTAAAGCACTTGAAGCAATACAACTGGAAATAGTTAATTGAACAAATGCTAGATGGGGTTACTATCCCATGCAGAGACTAAAAAGTAGAAATCCCAGTGTTTGTAGTTTGCAAAGAAAATGTCTCACTACATCTGAATTGCCATATACTTTCTTCATTCCCAAAGCCTAAGCTTAAGGAATTGCTCAATGCACTTGTAAGGACTGAATCACCAGTCTGAAGTGATGACATAAGCAGAGTTAACATTAGCCAGTAATGGAGAATATGTCTGACTTTCACATGACATGCTAGAGATTTCACTGCGAACATTGTGAGTTGTGTCACATTGGGTGGGTGCAGGTCGTCAAAGCCATCAACTTCCTGAGCTGTGACCTGGTGTCCACTGTGAGTCGTTATTTCCAACAATCAGAGTCCACTTTATCACAACTTGTTAACGTCAGTTGGTATTTGACGTGCTCTCTAATTTTCATGTTTGGCGCCACGATTGGTGATTTGTCACTGACTGTACAGTGTTAATAACTTTCAGTTTGATGATAGACTGAAGACCGGTTCAAGTCAATCACTGTTAATCTGGATCAAACATACATGAATCTACTCAAACAAAAACATCCAACGTACTGCCTGTTCTAATGCCCCAGCCAGTGCTATGAAGACTCTCGGCTTGTGACAAACTCTTGTGTCACTTTGAGCAATTGCCACAATGGTTGACCGATTCAATAACTTGCCGTCTCCTAAGCTGTCTCACTACTGATTCGGTAACAATAAACTCAGTCTGACACTGCTGATTCTGTAACTGATGACTTTGTGACTGCTAATTCTGTGACTCAGTGACTGGCTCTCACTAACTTGTGTCTGAGTATTTAGAGTCTCTTGCAATGTTCTGGAATTTTTCACCAATTCAAGCATATTCAAAAACTCTGGATTCAATTACAAATATATGGTTCAGTGACCAATATGCTAGAACCTACTAGAATGTTCTCAACTATTCTGTTGAAACAATTACATATCACAAGTTAAACTGATAAAGAACAATATAATCAATGTCACTTTCCTCCTTACATTGTGAGAGGAAAGCAATGACAGCAAAGTTAATGGCAGTCAATTAGAACAGCATTAGTGGCGGTGATGTGCAACATAGCCTCAGGTCTGCTAGAGCTGCTGTACCAGTGCGCACAGATTTGATGACGCTTATCAAGCCTGAGCCCATGGTGGCTGTGCAAAAAGTTGAGTAAGTATACTCGAGCAAAAGTGTATGAATGGTAAAGGGTAATGAACCATTAGTTTTGTGGGAAAATGCTTGAAGAAATATAGAATATTACCGACCACAATACTGTAGCCAAAATGATGTCAAACGGAAGGATTCCACCGTTCACTCACTGGACACACTGGTTATGACATCCAAATTACTAAGGTGACTTTTTCACCTCACAGACAGCATTTGAGCGTGAATTACAAGTAATGGATGGATGGCTGGACCTCCAAGATTGACGACAGTGTATAGTGTTAGGAATTAGTGACTCAAATAATTTTATCAGCATTGAACATGGGATTTGTATTTTTATGAAGTGCTTTGGCACAGTTTAAATGACACCAAACAGGAAAGCAGACTTCCAGAGAACAGTCTTGTTGAAATCAAAATGAATATTTTGCCACATTTTTGTAGGGTGAAAATATCAAAATTCGACATTGCCCAATTGAGGTTGAGAACTACTTTTAGTTTTGCAACAATTCTACCTACCTTCCTTTGTTTGTCTTCTTCCGTTTCATCCATTTCTATCTTCTTTTTCTTCTTCTTGTTTGACTTTAAGGCATTATGTTCTGTAAGATTTACCAAATTAACACACACAAGTGTATACAAACAAGGGGTTAAGAATCATTCCACGAGAAAATTAAAAAAAATCAAAAAACTCTAGGGGTCATCGTTCAGATTCAGCTTAAACTTTGTGTACATAATTGTGGTGTGGCTCTACCAAAATCCACCAATTTTGCACTTATTGACCTCTTGATTTTTTACCTTCAGGCCTTCAAAAGTTTACAGAAAATGGAACATTTCAGCATGCTGGAAACAGCAATTTTCCACTATCAAAGAACTGGTAGATTGCATGCAATGAGAGGAAACACACAATGGGATCAGGAAGTGATAAGTAGGAAGTCCCACGAAAAATTGATACAAATAATTTTGCTGCAACCACCACATGACAGGGGAGATAAATCTAGAGGCACTTTTTGTATTGTTAAAGTGGGTATCACTCAAGTGCTTCTACAAGCCAGTTTGTGGGGCTGTGGACATGGAAAGATATGTTTAAGCATAGATCTTGGATGTGTGAACAACAAATTATTTGAAATCACCAGCACTCCGCAAACTGGCCCCCAGAGCACCTAAAAATGGCTAAGAATCAAAAATCAACACAAAGCTGGGCAAAATTTACCAAATTTTGGCACTCCAGTTAAAGGTTTTGAAAACCACTTTGGAAATGCAGATTATCTTCTGACAGAGAACCTCAATGTCTACATAAACGTCTTAAAGGACTTTCCTTTAAAGCTGTTTTAGAACTACTTCACTAACTTAACCTTTCTGAACCAAACATTGGCTACTTAGAGCTAAAACATTCATGATGCTTTAACTTAAGTATGGCCCAACAAATTGAAATAAACCTTTTGAACATATCTCGCCATGATGTACTAACACACATTTTTTCAAGATATGAGTCAGTGACCCAAGAGTGAACCTTTTGGCGCTCTCGTAGAATGAGTGTTAAATATTAATGAGCACAGATTAACCTTTGAACACAAAGAGTAATTGAGAAATTACTAAAAACTCTATCAGTCATCACCTGCACGTACGTGATTATTGAAGAACATTTACAACTACCAAGTGTGAGCAGACTAGCCATTAATTCTAAATAGCAGTAATCTTGGCCAACAGAGAACAAAGAAACTCCATGCTATAAACCAAAACCACAACGATTACAAAAATAAGCGCAAAAATACCGAAGGATATCGCTTGACAAGCAAGATTACCGGTGCAAGTAAAAATTAAACGCGATATGTTGGTCACATCACATGACGTATAGTTAAGTCTGAAAAGATGTCGGTCCCGACCAGGGCTCGAACCCTCAGGACAATTAAAGTTACCTGCAAGTTAGCGATAAGATGAACAAACAGCCATTATTGGAAGTTTGCAAAAACTGCTTCCAGTCGACAAAATTCTAAATTTACTTTTCAATTGCAACTATTACTGCTGTACACTATGCTGCCGTTCCAGGTTCTACTAAAATCTAGACCAAGCTTATTTTGTTGCCCTGATACCATACCTGAAGAAGCCAACTCCTCAGCAAAGTAGGGGTCATTGAGATCAACACCAGCAGGCATGTCGTCACTACCGTCATCAGCATCATTGACATCCTGGTCAAAAATAATTCAAACAACTTCTCACATGGATCATGAGGCCGACCACCAAAGCTCACTGAATCAGCTTCTCATTACAAACAAAATGCCAAGACTATCTTTTTTCAAATGAGACTTTCTTATTTAGTCTCAAAGTGAATAGAATGGTTCCACACTTTTTTATACCCAAAATATGCGGAAATTCCGCAAAAGACTCGGAAATTCCGCGAAATTTGCCTAATATTCCACACAGACTATGCGGAATTTCCACAATCAGGGCGTAATATTCAGCATGGCAAAAATTGAACTGCTAATTAAGAAAATACTAATTGAGCAAATAAAAAAGTAACACTGTAAACATGTTCAGAGCAAGGTATAGATTTGTTTCATATCGTTTTTATGGCTTAAAGTAAATATAAAAAGAACGGAGCATTCCATCCACTTTGAGACTAAATAAGAATGTCTCATTTAAAAAAAGATTGCCTGATGAGTAAAAAATTTGCAAAAAGTTATTTGCTTCATAATTATTTTAAATCACCTTTAGCATCTTTACCAATTCAGAGCAAACCGATACAAGGTAAGGCAAATGAATAACGGCGTGTTAATTTACTAAAAATAGTATCCAAAAATCAAATTAATGTTCATTTCTACGTCACTTATAAAACTTCAGGTCAGTCTGAATGTTCCATGATCGCTGGGATTGCAAAGAGGGAAGTAAACGCAAATTTTGTGAGCTTCTCAGTAATGGAACTGGAAAACGAAGACGGCTATCAACGAAAGCAAACTCTGAATGTGCAGTGCACACAAAGGAGTTCGTATCTTGACCATCTCAGTAACACTAAACTAAGTGCAGTTGGGTAGCATGTCGTGCCAACCTTTTTCTTCTCCTGCCTTTCTTTTTTGCGTTCCTCGCGTTTCTGCTTCTTCTTATCTTTCTTTCTCTCCATGTACTGCTCCCAAGGTGTCAGTGATTCTTTCTTCTGAGCACTCTTCTTCACTAAAGATTCTGTAGTTTCCTTCAATCCTGTTCAAACAAAAAGTACCATGAACTCTTAGAACAACAGGAGCAGTTGTCAACACTGTCTAGGCATTAAGGTTTGTCACAGCCACAGAGTCAATTTAGACTCAAGCGAAACTGATTACGTGGATTACTTCTTGAATTTCATGTGGGTGATAACAGAGGCCATATTCATGTCGTTTAGTGTCTTGACAAGGAACAAAATACCGAACAGATTTACATCATAGGTAACGGTGTGGTGACCTACAAAAGTGTAAAGTTCATCATCTTTGAACAGTACACTTTCTGTAGAAGATGCCTACATTCTAAATTTTTCTTTTCAAACAGTTAAAATGGAGAAATGTTAAGTTAAAACAAAGAACAATAGAATCCTTGATCAAATGGACCAATTCCAATCAAAAGCCAATTACCTAATACGTGCTCCTGCATCCCATTACTACAAGCCGTTTAAATAGAGAATAGATGCTGGAGGACAAAAGAGTTAGAAAACAAAAACAACGACAGCAAACTTTTCTTTTTGAAGACATTTCTGAGCAAGGATTCCTGCAACTCCAAACTTTATTACCTGGTTCCCACGTGACCTCCATCTCCATCTTTGTATCATCATTGGTGCTGTTTTTCGACTCAATCCCTTGCAGTAACTTCCTGTATTTCTCAATACTTTTCTCTTCATCTTCCGAGTCTGAGGCAACAAAGCCGGGCTCAGATCCTCGATCAATAAAGTCACCGTAAGGGTCCTCTGGAACATTACAATAGTAAATTAACCAAGTTCAAATGAGATTTTTTTAGGAGTTGGCGTAAAACCTAGTAGTCACTTCAACAAAACCTGGGTCAATACACATAAGTCTCATATCAGCACAGCCATGAGAACGCTGATACGATGATATGAGGTCATCAATGTACACATCAAGCTTTTCTCTTTTCTCATTTCAGTTGACTACATGAAACAATTTCACAGTAATATCCTTAAATTATGACTCTGTGCAGTAAAATATAGACTCCTCACTAACACCTTGCTGATTTGCGTTTGAAATTTTTTGGTAACAGGAAAAATATTTGGCGTTCATTTATTTCCTGAGAGCTATTTTCTACATGCACGATCTTCAAACATGCCACACAAAGGCCTAATAAACAATGTGTGAAGTATCAAACAAAGGTACGCAAAACAAATCAGTAAATGAATGGCACAGGTTTTGATAAGTGTATATCATGACAGACACCCCAAGGTAAAACATTGCAACTCTTTGAAAAAAATACCATGTGCTTCAGTCATAATGTGGCGGGCACTAGCCCCCAGAGCACAAACGAAAACTAACCTATAATAATTTGGATACTTGGTTTCTGCTACTGAACCACTGTTAGCTAACAAACTGAAAAAGTCTTGATTCTTACCCTCCATTCTCCACTAACCACCGACGGACATAAAAATACTAAACCGAATGTAAGCGCGTGTGCATTTCAGTGAATATTGCTCGTGAGTAGTAAGAGGACTTACTAGATGTCAACATTTTATTAGTAGACACTGTTGGCGTTCGTGACAGACCGCAGGTGATAATCCTTCATGAAACAAACAAGATTGCTAAGTGCTGTTCATTAACCAAAAACTGAAGGATTGTCAATCTAGAGTACAGTACAGACTGGGTTAGATTGCAGGTGTACCAGGCTGACACTACCCAACCTTAGCCATTCGCTTTTCAAATGATGTTTATTTTATCCAGGCTTAGAAACACATAGAAAATATAGCACAGGACTGCAAATTTCAGACGCACAGTTCTGCAAATGACAGTTGTGAATAATTTCACAGGCTTCAGCCTGTGACCCCAACAAATCCCGATATTCCTTCATCGTTATATGAGGCCCCAGCACCCACCATTCTCCGACTCTGACCCTGAGGAGGCCAAATATTCCTTCACATCCAGATCCATCAGTTCTTCAGGTGAAAATTTTCTCCTTGTCACCGACACTCTATCCTTGTCGTCTTCGTCCCACGTCAAGTCCACCTAAAAACAAAACAGTGTAGTCGATGTTGTTTTCTGCATGTCACCGTTTCCAAAAACAAGGAATAGTTGGCAGTTTTTTGGGCAACACTATGGCTTTAGCCCATGAATCTCTGCTGCAGATTAGCCAGAGTCTTTTTCCTTCACAGGTCACATGGTCATTCTCACTAACAGCATTCTTTTTTATAGACAATACATGAACTGAACTAACATACATTTGTGAGAGTTGCTGTGCATGAATGAGTATGGAATTATAAGATAGTGAGAGA
The DNA here is from genome assembly GCA_002633005.1 of Phoronis australis. Classification (NCBI taxonomy): domain Eukaryota; kingdom Metazoa; phylum Phoronida; family Phoronidae; genus Phoronis; species Phoronis australis. The sequence goes on from NMRA01000052.1 coordinate 1,224,863, forward strand.
AGAAATGGGTTCATGAAAAGCATTATTACTTGTTACTGGATTTGCCTTGAAAATTCACACGTTTGACACGATTTCGTTTTGCGAATCAAGATTTAGCTGTCGAAACCGACAGACATAAATCTGCTTCTTATTCTGACCACGTGTCTTTTCTGTCCAAATCACATTGACGATGAATACCATAATTTTATACTAATGTACACCCAGCATTCCATAAGAGTTAGATTTATACAGGAAGTATACTGTAGCTGTCCCAGTGTCAACCGATTTATCCGTTTGACGAAAAACCCTGACAAAGTGTTATTATTTTCATTTACCATTGACTCATTTTGTAAGAGAGCATCATTAAGTAAAGAATTGTAAGTTTGTGCCTCTGAAGTATTGTCAGTTTGATAACTGTAATTGTACTTTGGGCCCATGGCCTTGATCACTTATAATAAACACTGTCTTATAACTGAAATGTTGTTACTCTAAAACCTCGCCCATTTCGGTAACTATTCTAAGATTGCTCTTTTCTCAGTTTCAAAGTCTTCTGACACAGTTGTGATAACCCAAAGCAAGCATTAACTCACAGCTACATAGAAAATTGCATTTCACTTGTTGGCCAAATTGTGTCCTAAATCTGTGAGATTTTACCACAGTGTGAATGTCGGTGTGGTTTGTGGAAAATTCAGATTCTTTGTGCAGGCTGGATGAATAGCCACTGACCAGTGAGAGCCTTACAAAAATGACCAAAGTTTCTGACTGACTGCTAACAATTACTCATCGTCTAACAAAACACGCCCGCAAACCTCTGGCAGAAAACTGTTCTTCTATGAAATATTACAAAAACTCAAATAAAGAGTTCAAACCTGAAAGTTTTTCTCTTCCAGGCCACTCACCTTGGACTGATTCAAGGCAGTAGTCACATACATAGAGGGCTTGTAGGAAGACGGCATCTCAGAGATCTCGGATTTAGGTTTGTCGTCAAATACCATGTCATCAGGAATAAATCTAATCAGAGGAATGAAACAGTTTTATGAACCTTGAACAAATCTGTTCCCACACAGTACAACAGAAAATGGAAGAAAAATATTGGATTGGGCGTGAATTAACATAAAGTTGTTCCCCCTTCTGCAGCTGACCATAGCATATGTATGCGACTGAAAATATTTTATTTGACATCCGACAAAAGGATTACTTTCTAAGTAACTGTTGTAAATATGATATTTTTTTTCACATATCTATCATCATTGATAAACAAGTACAAAAAACAAAAACAAACAAGTACACCAATTCATTCACTCATGCACATCTCAGGAGAGACCATTCTCGTATCTTGTATAAAGCAACCAAGTTCTACATGGATTAACGTGAATAATAAAACTTTCCCATTTCCCAGAGAAACTGTCATACACAAAATTTTTATAAGTAATTAATTGTTCAGCATTGTATTACTCATGAGTATATGTAACAAACTTGATGTGAACATTAGGTAAAGTTTTGTATGATAAATTTGAGCACAGGAAGGTGTACTGGAATCTCCCATGTGACATACTGGCCATGGAAAGTGGAATATAAAATGTTTTACTTACTGGCCAGCCCATCTCAGAGAAGTCTTGGCTGATAGATGGAAGCAAATCATCTAAGCTCAGACTTATACCAACATGCAAACTAAACTGCACTATAAACATGTTAAAATAATATTACAACATCCTAACATTTTAAACCCTATTCAATGCTTAGAAATGTGATTGCTGGCTTTTTTATTAGACATGTCGTGTGGCTCTACAAGTGAAACACAAGGTGATTTCAAAATTTGTCAATATTCAGCATATCAAAATACATGCTGGCCCGGGGCCAGTGGATTTGCGGTCGGGCCAGCAGACCAGTAAACTTTCCAGATAAGCCCTATGTGGATGTGGTCTCATATTCAATTCATTCAAAAAAGGTCTATTGACTTATTTTTTTGTCTCTCACCAGTGAACGCCAACGAGTTTGAACCTTGTGGGCAATAAATCTGCGATCGCCCCATTCATTTTGTTTACTCAATAATAGAACTCTAGCCTAGAATTCCATGTAGACTACTGATGAAATGTGTCTAGCAAAAATAAATTCGCTGAAACTAGCTCGGGGCTTTAGTTTCGTAGCCACAGCTTACATGGCGTATAAGTCTCAGTTACCAACAACTCCTCACCTAGAGTTAACTGAGCATAAAAATAGGGTTCTCAACGCCATGTGCATTTAGTGTACAGGAAAAGATTGAGAAAAACGAAGGTAGGATGCTAAAAGCAGGGCCATTAACTTGACAGCCGGGCCAGTAAATTGTCAGACTAACTGGCCTGGCGGGAAAGCACATTTGCTGAAGTTTGAATACTGCTCATATCTGCCAATCAAATATACCTTAAGTCTATCTTTGTGGCACTACTTTCGTATTCCAATCCATCACACTGCTCGTAAATGGAGTTGGCAGTTTCTGGTGTATCACATTCCACCACAGCATAGTAATATTTCAGTCTGCTCAACTGATATTGCCTTAGCCGTTCTTTGCGTTTTGAATCGTCTGAAATGAAAACAAAAACGCATCCTCACGGCAATGTAGCATAACAATATGAAAAATGCAACACACCCAGTTGCTATCAACGTAGGAATATTAAGCATGACGCCATTTTGACGTCACCATGACATTTTGGAACCATTGTGACAGCATGTCCATTTTTATTTCCGGGTCCAAATTGCGTCATCTATTGCCATGACATGTCATCACTAAACATCAGTGGAGTCCTCCTCTTGACGAACACGTGACCTACAGCATTCTTAACATATAAACAACAGTCAACCACTTGGGTAAGATGAAACTAATAAAGAGCTAAGAACTGAATTTTGACAAGAATCCAGAGGCTGTCTTAACATGGTAGGTTGCTAGTAGTAGGTAAAACGGCACCATCATAGAGTTTTCAAAGGCATAGAGTTCATTAAAATTGACGCTTAACGTGAAGCTTATAAATGAAACAACTCTCGTATAAAATGCACCGGAAACAACTAAAAATGCTTCTAGGGGATGCATCAGTGATCAGATCCATAGATCCATCTGAAAGTCGCCATCATTTGTTGTCAGCTTCAAAGGGACATATCTGCCAAATTTCATGAGATCCTGCAAGGAATTTAGAAGATAAAGCAGCGGAAGACTCGACAGAAGCCACGGCGGTATACTTTTACACGTACAAATGAGCACATAAAAATGCAATATATTACTTTAAATGTACTTGCAATCATGCCCCTAAAACTGTTTACAACCAGCACACGATCATTGCAAAAAACAAGCCCCAGGTTTTTCATAATAACAAAGCGTTCTCAAACCTTCATCGTCATCTGAATCCTTCTGGCTGACCAGCTCAGTAGGTCCACTCACTTCTTCCTCTCGGATCCTCTGCTTTCCAAACTCAGAAGCGTAAATCTGAAAGCAGTTCCATGCAGTCAGTAGGGACAAGTGTGGCTGATACTCACAGAAAAAAATACTTCAAATACTTCACTCTCAGGAATGTTTCAGGAAAGTCACAAGTCCAACGAACCGATCAGCATACCTATTCAGAAGGACGAATCATTGTATCGTAAAGAGCTACTAAACAAGCCAGAGCTCTAATACATGAACTATTCTGTTCTGACAGATTTGACAATCTTTATATTTACACCAAATTAGATGTCTTTTCATTTATTTCTTTACAATTTAGATGCATATCCAGTAAGGAGTGAGATTTATTATTGATCATTTGATACTGAAAAGATACCAAACCCTAATTGATCCAATTCATAAGAATAAAGAGGAGGCACTGTGATCCAGTGTGATAAGTGTCTACTTCGGATCCTTAACTCGAGGTCGTGAGTTATAGTGCCACTGGGGCACACTGTTGGACCCTTGTGTCAGGTCTCTAGCTCCTCAGCTCGGTTTCAAATACGTATTAGTAAAGCATAAAAATGGTTCCGGTTATTAGTGCAATGGGCCCACATGCACAGCCTGCGCACGTCTGCAATTGCTTTTCCTATATTCATAGCATACCACTGCTTTGTTATCCTCAAAAGTTTGGAGAAAGTTTGAAAGCTCCTCCTGAGTCATGAAATGTGCTAAATCCTCAAGGCCATTTAATTGATGTCTGTGGGAAAGACCACTCTACTTTTCCCAGGAAATTATGCAAAGCATATTCGGAAAATGACGTTTTCAAGTACTTCTGTCTGTAGCAATGGGTGAATATTCGGAAAAGGCGCTGTGTGAATGGAAAGTCGTAACCTCAGCTAGTTACATAGATACGACAGTATGAAATTAGCATAAAACATGATGTAAGACAAACAGCTCTTCTGGGTGACTGTCCTTAAAAGGATTATTCTTAGTACATTGATGCTGAGTGGTCTTCTAAGAGGAAATTTTCCGAATAAACCTCCCGATATGTGAACACTTCAAGCCCAAAGTTGTAGCACCAAACAAACACCAATGGAAATTTATTAGGGGATGGCTTATCTATGAATATTCCAGGAGACACAGGATCCCCTTTATTAGATGACAAGGGACTGTCTCAGCAGAATAATGCTTTGATTTCTCAGGATAAGTACTATTTGTAACAGCTGGCAGAAACATTATTCTGCAAAGTCACTAAAACTGGGTTACTATCATCTTGAACATGATTAAAATTGGAAGTGATTACAACACTATAAAAGATAGTAATAAAGAAACGTCATTCAATTCATGGAATTCATCTACAACGTTGCTGTATTTTTTCAAAGTGGGATGGCTGTCAGCTCGGGAAAATTCAGTGACATCACAAAAAATTGGCCACATAATGACAAACAACACTCGTCAGTGACGAGCACCAGAATTTAACGCATGGGGCACCGCAACAGGCTTTTTGGTGCGAAGACGATTAAGCACACAGCATACAAAGTAAAAGAATGAAAGTGAGCCTCAATTCCTTTGAATTATTAGATTAACAAATTGAGAGAGTTCATCAAAGGCAGGTGTCATCTGATCACAGTGAAGTTAAATCTAACCACCTGAAACACAAATTGTACTTCAGATTACGCGCACCCAAATTATCTGTGATGTCAGCACCGCTAATTCAGAAGATTTGCAAATGAGACCCTCCAATTTAAGTTTGAAAATTTTGACTTCCCCAAACATGGGAGTCAAAGCCATTCAAGACAGCATTTCTACCAAGTTGCAAAGGTACAGCAAGCAATAATACCATCTAATGCCAGCACGACAATGCCACATCTACAATATTACCATAGCTGTATACAGACGAGTCAATTTGACCATGCACGACTTACTTTCACAGACTTAACGACAGAACCGACTGGTTTGAATGAATTGACAAGTGCGTAGATATCTGCTGGTTGCATTCGGTCCCAGTCCATGTTGCATATGGCGAGACGGGAGGAGACCTCGTCAGCAACGGGCGCATCTTTGTCTATCTCGCCCCAGTGACTGTCAGAGAACTCTAGGTCTGAAACGGAAAGATTCAAAATTAGAAATTCACAATTAATCAAAAACAAGGATCAGCCCAGGCCAATCTAGGATGGCGCGTCTCAAAATTACTTGAAGATTAATAGCGAAACAAGCACCTGGTTGAAACTAGGTGTTAATTCTAAGCTTTACATCATAAGCAAAACAGTGAAAACACGATGGTCTAATCTATTAACCAGAGATTTAGCAATGCAAACTTAAGGAAGCATTAAACCAGCGCTTGTTCTATTGTTCTTCCCTAGTCTGGAAATCACACTTATTTTGACTAGGGAACAACTTGAAACCAATTTCATAATGGAGGCTTCAATTTGAAACTTGATCTTTGCAGAAAGCACGAGTTTAATATTGGTTTAAATGTCATATTTTTCAATCATCTCAATCCTAAATAATGACCGTTGTTATGTTCTTGACACTAAAAATGTTAGGATGATGAAAACTGTAGTCATTTTTAGCCCACGCAGTCTCAGCCTAAATCAATAAGACCTTCAAGTCACAGTAGCAAAACAGACAAAAAAATGATTTTTTCAGTCAGAGAAGTCTTATGAGGAATGTTCAAATTGATATCAAAATAGTATGAAAGTGCCTTTCTATGCCAACAACCACAAATTCAATCAACAAAAATATCAAATAAAAGTTGTAAATGGTCAGCATACTATCATCTTCATCCTCAAAGTCTGTATCTTCATTTGAGCTGGATGCAAGTCCTTCGCCCCTTGAGTAGTCAGGACCCTCTCCAACTCTAAAGGCAGTGCCATCTGTGGAGAGATAAAACAAACTTCTGTATAATTTACGCTGGGTATAGCATTAGCAGCTTAATAGAAAAAACCCAACTTATTGCGAACGAGCAAAATTAATCAAAGTGTGAAACTTGATATTCACTAGGTGGTACTAAATGAAGATTTCTCTTTTGATATTTGACTAGACTGAAAACAGAAAGCCATTCGTGGGCATATATAAGAGCTGGGAGTTTGTCAGATAAGAACTGTGCGTTGCTATCCAAATGCAAGCATTTTCATGTAGGACCGTTAATTCACTTAAACCACCCGATGAATTTTATCTATTCGTCATCATTTGGAAAACACTCAACTTTCATCCTCGATTGAAAAAGTTTGCCAAAATTTAACGCCCGGCCCGGTTAATTTCAAATTATTCAGAACCAAGTTGCACTATTTATCATGCGCTTTCCTTTACTTCACAGTACCCTTGTTGTTGGTGACCATAGAGCTAATTTTGTAGAAGGGAAAAAAGATAAGCAGGAGAAGAAATACTTCTTTAAAGGTTACTAAACGGTTTTGACAATTTCAGCCAATCCTTGTTGTCTCCTGCTAATGCATCATTGGTGAAAGATAAAAGTAGGAATCAACTAATAAACAATATACTCTCTATGTCACACTGGATATTATGGTTCTTGGAGCACGGTGTTTCCCAACAGTTGCCTTTTAATTCGGTGAAAGTGTAGGTCATGCTTGCCCATTAGGAAGACTTTGAGAGAATTTTTCAAATTTTCCTCAAAACTTTTGAGTGTTGTCGAGAGGTATAGAGCATTATTTTGTTTCAGATTTGATATCTGAAAGTAGGCTAAAACCGGGTTTGGTATCCCTTTAAATTAAACTCTCCTTTATTGCGAATTGCAAAAAGGCATTTATGTTTGGTACACTGTACGACTCAGTTTCCATAAGATTGGGACGCTAAATGTTACTGAATTTGAACGAGAAAAGAGTGTCACAGGTTGACATGTTTTTGACATCTGCATTGCAACTGCACGTGCAACAGCAAAACTTCCATAGAAAAATAATGATGGATGTCAAACTATTCTTGGTGTAAGATAGCGCTTAGCACAACAGTTTTATGCTTACAATTGTGGGGCAAGTGCTCTACCAACATGCAGCATTGAGGGTAACTACAACAGCAACATAGATGGCATTGTGGCATTTTAGGATGAGGCTATTAAGACAGAACAACATCAATTACCATCACTGTCTCCACTCTGTTCCTCATCAGGGTCAGTCTGCTCAGTGCCAGTCTCCTTGTCACCATTGTCACTATCAGAGGCAGACGCCACTTTCTTGTCTTCCTCATACTCTTCCTGTTCACTAGTACTAAGCTCATCACTTTTACCAGTTTGTTGATGATTAAGATTGTGTTTTATATTCTTGCCAGATTTGAATTGTTTCACATCTTTAGGTAGGTCAGAACTACTCTTCTTTAACAATTTCCCTTTTTTGAGTTTGGAAGGCTTTTCTTCAACTTTCAGACTATCTGAAGAGTTACTCAGTGTAAGTTTCAAATCCTTTTCAGAGTCCTTCTTTCTGCTAACTTTAATACTTTTCTCACTATTTTTCATTTCACTATCTTTTGAACCTTTTTCCCTCTTTTTCTTGGATTTCTTTGTTTTTGTTGATGTTTCCTCCATCCCAGAATCCTCAGAGTCTGACATGTCATAGTATTTCCTGAGGTGATCGTTTGAAGTGAGATTCATAGGCCGACCACGTTTGTCTACAGCGTATTTCAGCTTAAATTTCTTGTCCTTGAACATAGCATTGAATCTCTGATCAATTTTCACCTTTCTCTCCTTGCGAGGCATTTTATGAAAGCGCGGATCCTTCATGACATGGGCGAACCGTGAATCTTTCTGAACTTCATCCATGATGCGATGCGATTCCTATACAACAGAATGTAATAAATAAGTGAATGAACTTGGATTTCTTAATTGTTTTTTTCCAAAAACATTCAGGTTTGCAATCTAAGCTGTAGCCCTATAGACGGTGTTGTCAACTGCAAGGGTTGGGGAGGAGTTCCTGCCCAGCTGAAGGGTAGAAACAGACAATGTAATTGACAGTACTTATTTTGTAACAGATATATACCAACGTTTCAACTTTTAAAATTCCAATTTATATAACAAGAGCTATGCATTTGCGTTGAAATGCGCCTACGACTGCATTACATCAAATTGCCTATAGATGGCGCTAGATATAGTAAGTTCCCTGAAATGGCTGCCGATTTCACGATGCGCGTGGCTAAAGAGGACCGAATTCGGAATGGCGTAGTTATAGACTAGAGTAATTGAGGGTCGTGAAAAGGATTTGTATGGATAGCCAGATGTCTGAGGAATGCAAGGATACCAAAATCATTAATTTAGACCTACATTTAGTGGATTTATTAGGAATAAGTTAGGGTCCATTATATCCGACTAGTGCCAGTTTGATTACGGGAGCATTTGTTCGAGTTAAAAGGAATTAAAGATATCAACAGCCTCCTAAGGTGTCCCTTTATGCGCAAAAGGTACTGATAACAAAGTGACTTGGATGTGTTGATCACTATGAGGCATAATTCGATGAAAAGTTTCCGGCGTATGAAGCGCCTATAGGAGCTTCACTGTCTCTACTGGCTACCTAGAGAAGGTGGTCACTGTCTACACTAAAATTAGCGAGGACAGCATTCTTCAGCGAATCGCTTCGCGTATCTGTCACCGTGTTAAATTCGTTCACTACAATCGGCAAAAAATAACTCAAAAAAGTAATAAATGTGAATAAAAAATATTGCAAAGTATGAAAGAATATATTGTTTTACTTATCTGATAATCTTTTTTTGTCGCAAAATTCGTTTAGTAATACTTTGCACGAGTTTCTTGCAGGGACGTGACAGATTTTTCAGACCAAAATGGATGCCGGTAAAAATGACTGCTATTTGGTTTTCAACCCAGGAGAAGACTAAACTCGCGAATTTTTACGTGAAACTTCGTGAAAGAACAAAAGGGAGTCTTGCGAACACGATCATGTAAGTAGTTTTCACTTTTCTGCATTTAAAAGTTGAAAAAGTCGCCTTTTCCCGCGACCTTCAACTTCGAGCTGAATTTATTGGTATATAGCATAATTTGCGAATCAATGTAATGAACTGTATTCCGCACTAAAGGGTTCATTAATGAACTATTTCAAACACTTGTTCTAAACGAACATTTCGTCAATTTCTGACAATCGGGCGAATTTCTGACTCACTTCGTAGTTCCGGGTACTGCCGCTAGGGGTGGTCCTGTGAATCGCGTTGAATGTTTGGTTTACAATACTGAAGCACTTCAACTTTTCCTGATGAAAACTCAATGTAAAAGAGAACTAAACAGTCATTTCTCGTAGTGAGAACAATGATTCTTATATTTAATTTTTTTTTCTATTTTGCTTCACATTATTGTTGGTCAAGCCACTGATAGACTTGGGTTGGCTTGCTGCCAGAGAGGTCCACACCCATCTTGCCTTGTTGGTCATGACATTTTATTCAGAAAATGTCAAGATAGAAAATGAAAATGTTTTAATTTTAGATTAAACAAATGTTACAAATGTACAGTTCTACTGCAGTCCTGTGTTTCCAAGACTTTGTGGTCCACTACTTTGAAACATATACATGCTTTCGATGAACTTTTTTTCTGACCACGGGCCAGTATATATAGTTTTTAACAGAACAATTGAGGTTTGCCTAGACTGTTAATAAATCTCACCCTGATCTTATCTTTATCATCCAGGTAAGCTTTGTTGGAATTTGCTGTGGACCAAACCAGTTGTTAATTTCTTCATTATTTTTGTTCTTATAATTTCACCCCTATTTATCAGTTTCTATCATCATCATGTCTCACATTTCTTTCTCAACAGACTCTGCTCCTAGCTCTTGGTCCAGATTCTTCTACTTTCCTGCTTCTACTGATTCTACTTGCATTTTATCAGTTATTCAGTTGGACATGATCTCATAGACAAACGGTCAAAGCCTCCTTCATTTTGGCTCTCATTCCGCTCCACCTATCGGACAGTGCTTTTCAGCTCCTGATGCTGTTGAGGAGTCCGTGAAGAAGTACCATATGCCAACACCACCTCTTAAGACACTGACAGACAAATACTGACATGACCTATCTAGCTATTTCTTTTTTCTTTTCACAACCTTGTAGTTTAATAGATTATGTCACCTTTGTTAAAATGTGCATAATTTCCAAGTAGGGTAACATTTTCGCATAACACTGTTCAAATAATTATTAATTATAGTATTCTTTCAGGTCCTCGGATATCTGTCTTGGTTTAATATCCATTACGACAAAGATGAGGCTATCTACTCCTTTCGGCTGATTGATGACTTTGGTCAAAGGGACTTCGAAGTGCTGGAATAACTAAGTGTTGCATATAGATACTCCAATGACTTACGATAGTCAGAAAGGGTTTGACCCCCCTTCCTTAAGGACGCCACAAGTCTGCGCAAGGTACTCCACTGACTTGGTCATTGAAAGGGTTTGGCTCCCGTTTCTTGAGGATGCCACAAGTCTCTAAGGTACTTCGCTGACGTACAGTAGTCAGTGAAAGGGTTTGGCCCCCTTCCTTGAGGATACCACAAGTCTGTGTAAGGAACTCCACTGAGCGTCTGTTTACTGGAAGGTACTCCACTGTCAATCGTCGCAGAAAGGGTTTGGCCCCTCCTTCCTTGAGGATGCCTTGAGAACTTTATTTATCTGTCCATCATAAATTCTTTTTTGTGTTCATATCACTTGAGACAATTTTAGGATTATGAATATTGCAGTTGTTGGTTTTATAGCATGAACATTCCTGGATGGCTCATGACAGGGTCTTCATTTTATTACATTGTTGTGGAAAGTTTATGTAAAAGTTTTATTTATTATATGTCTTTCAGAAGCTTGCATTAAAATGTTCTATTTATCATACTTGTCATCAATACATTTTTGCAATGATGTTTGTTTATCTTTGATTTTTATTTAATGTAATTGATTTTGAAAAAGTTAAGCCGGTTGCAAACAGCATGATTGTTAAAAACAATATCACAAATAATATCAATAATTTACTCAATCAATTATCAAGTTTCAACTTTCCTGATGAAAAATCTTTAAAATGATACCTT
>NMRA01000052.1:1236627-1261375 GCA_002633005.1 Phoronis australis
AAATTCGAAAACATCTTCTGAAAACGCACAAAAAAGTGTATTAGTAAAATCTACTGATTTTTAAGTGGTTTTAAAAAACAATCGGTAAACTCACCGATTTTTGTCTCATTACTTTGATACGTGTCTCTTCCGATAAGTTAGTACCTAACGTGCAGACGAGAACTCCAAATTGGAACGCTAAGTCCCGCGTGGTTGCGCTGCACGCGAAACAAGATGGCGGACGAACTTTGGAGCCTGACGAAAATAGGTAACCGGACGATATAATTGGCCACGAACTATTGCCTAGCTGGTAGGCGAACGTCGGCGAACGAGCCCTGGAAAGGATTACGATTCAGGAGCTTTCAAAAGATGAGTTGAACTGTTTTAAGTTACCTTAAGATCCTGAAGAAACGAAACGAGTTCAATCCCGAAGAGTCAACGACGGTGAACAGTGGTGAATCTCAACACACACATGTGTTTTGGAAACCCGGAAATCAGAATAACATAAACAATCAAATGAAGATTTTCTATCAATGTTGTTGCTTTGCTTAGGGTTCATTGATAAAAATCAAATATTCGATACAGATATCAAAATCTTTTTGTTTCTATTATATTCACTTGGAATTGGCATTACATGATTTTTTAACTAATCTGTTTTTACTGCAAAGTTTAGAAATGTTCACTATGTGACACGGAAATTGGACTTGTTGGCATTGTCAGAATCACTGTTAACCTTGCCTTCTTTTTATCGTCATTGTCTTCTTGTGTGAAGTCAAAATTCGACTTACACTCAAGGGAAACATATATCTTTTAGTCGTATACATAAACTATGTGCATGTATGTGCACTATCAGCTGATGATCAGAGTGAGGTGAGTTGCCTGCTACCTGTTTTGCTACACCCGGGTAACGAGTAGACAGTGCCACCGTCTGTGCGTAGCACTAGCAGTAGACACTGTCTGTGGCCATCCCATAGGCCCTTCGTACGCCGGAAGCTTTTCAGCGAGTTATGCCTGTCGCTGATTAAACCATCAAAGTCACATTGCTACAAGTACCTTTTGCACATAGAGACGATAGAGTCATAGAAGGCAGGGCTCGCCCTTATGAAAAAGCTTCAGGAAATTCTAATCCCGAAAGCCAGTGAGAATCTCACTGGATTCCAGTTAGATCCCAGTGAGAATCTAACTAATTAAAATGCCATTTAAATTAATGAGAAAAAATTCTCACTCTAGTGAGAATACAGTGGTATTCCAGTTAGAATTCAGTGAGAATCTAACTAATTTGCATAGCATTCCCAGTCAGTGAGAATTTGTCTTACAGAAATTCTCACTCAGTAGGAATGCTATGCAAATTTGTGAGAATTTGTGTTATTGAAATTCTCACTGAGTGAAAATCTCACTGGGTGAGAATTTTGAACTTAGAAAATTTTGTGTGTGCCTTTTATACAGACACTGACTGTTCATAGATGAGATCGAGATCAAAGCTTTTTTGGTAACCAAAACACTGCTTATTTTGTGAGTTTATATTGAAATTAGACTAAGGATACAATTTAATTGCAAATTGTGAAACATAAAAGACATAAACTAACAACAATAATGCCTTTGGTGAATCAGCAAAATATTGAAAACTCAGCTGTCAACACAGAATGAAGACATCAGTCTAATACTCGTGCTTCATGCACTCTACTAGATGTATGAAATGTACTAACCTTAAGCATGTTAACACATAAAATCAGTCCAGGGTCCCCTCTAGTTGACTTGCAGACAAACTGTTCAGTAATTTCACAATATTTGTGAGAAAAACATCAACAATCTTCATTTCTCCAACTGCTCATTCCTGGCGCCATTTTAGTTTGAAATTCAGAAATCTGGTTCAACTGAAATTTTCCATAGTTACAGCCAATCAGGGTGTTTGTTTATCTTAAATTCTCACTGAATTCTCACTCCAATTTTGGCAAGTCTAAATTCTCACTCAATTCTCACTCAGAATTTTTCTAAGACCAAAATTCTCACTGGATTCTCACTGTTACATAACATTTTCTCCCTCATTCTCACTGACTGCCCCTGTTGTTCAATTCCCACTGGGTTCTCACTGGCATTTCTAACTATAATTGGTGATTTAGTGAAAATCTAACTGGAATCTAACTGGAATCCAGTGAGATTCTCACTTTCTTTTTCGTAAGGGCGACGCTATTCAAATCGCAGGGTCGCATTTTGCGACTTAGCCAAAATCCCAGGTCGCATTTTCAAAATCCAGCTCGCATTCGTAAATGCCAGGTCGCAAAAATTTCCTGCCATTTTTACCCTACAAAATAGATTTTCTAGATCACTGAGAAAATGTTTAGATTATGCTCTTACCTGCAGCGTTAAATACTGACAAATTTCAGATCGCAAAATTGAGTTCGTTCATGCACGTACGGTATTACTGTTTTTCACGACTGCCATTGAAAGGCTCTAAAAGCGCAAGGCACGTTGACGATGTGAAAGTTGAATCAGTGCTCTCTAACTAACTCGTGCATTCGAGTAGCTAAGTAAAGCGATGTGAAAAGAGAGAAAATGCCCATTGAAAAAGTATCCGCGATTTAACTAGGTCTGACCTGCTACTGACTGTCATCAAAGTCGTTAAAGATCCAAACTACCTCGGAGTGCAAATTCCCTCCATTTTTTGTTCGCAACCCAAATTTTGCAACTTAAGTCGACATTTGAAAAACATCTGTCAGAAAACCCGTGAAATGATGCCCTAACCAAATGACGTATTTGTATGTGCGGGAACAATTCAGTGCAAATGTCACAACAAAAATGTAATACTTATGCTGTTTACGTGCTCAACAATTAGTTTTCTATGAAATGAATAGCCTCGAAATAATTCCCGACAGCGTGCGGGATTCCATCGCGTGATTCGAGTTTCCTCCTCAATACCTTCCAAGTACGGGAAAAGTAGGTAAGTCACAAAACGACACGCATGTCACCAGTGTTAATTTTCTTTCGGAGGTATGAAACAAAGCCGGGATTTGGTTTTTACATATTGAGAAAAGACGTTTTTGAAAACTGAATTTGTTGTGTAAAATGAGAGTGACACACTATATAGGCTGCGTGTCAATTTTAAACCACGCGCGGTCATTTGTAGTGCGGAACATGATTGTTTCTAGGAGTCTGAACATTTTACGGCGACGGTTGTCCGGGGAGCGAAAACTTGCCAGGGGGTGTATGAAGAGAAGAATAAAAAGTTCGCTGACCACAATTTCACATCTAGTACCCGTTTAGTTGCAATAGCTGGCTACGGGCATAGAGTATAGGGTTTAGGGAACATCCACCTCACATCCACCTCGGGAAACATCATCACAGGAAATATCAGTTCTGGGTTATATCTGTCCCGGAGAATATCGTGAAACATTGGGTCTTTTATAACCGCCAGGAATCTGTGAGTTCATTTTCAAATAAATCACTGGCACGTACCCGGGTGCTTAACAGAGCCAAGCCGGTATACTCTTTCATTTAGGACTGTAGCTGTTCTTTTTTGATTTCCAGCTTTGAAGTGGTACGCACGCATGAGTTCACGCACTTGAATCGCTGGAGTAGGCCTACACTTTACGTTGGCAACAACTTGAGAAAGTCAAATCATATTTCGCACACGTAGCCCCAGAAACAAGTAAAGGGATCAGAGAATTTCTTGGTAACTGAAAGTAAAGACGTGGCCGTCGTATGGCGATTAATAGGGTTGTCATTTTCACTTTGGTTGTCATATGCAAAAAAAAATGAGACGCACATTTCTAAGTAACGATTGTCTGCTGGGACCGCTTGCGCGCTAACAACGGGACCGATTAGTGCCGCAGTGCCGGCAATATCAGGCGGATATTTCGAACATGTAATAAAGACATCTTGCGCGAAAATTAACATATTTGTCCACCACAAAGTTTGATAAGTTGATCGCTTAATAATTAGTAGAAACACTGCCATTTTGCGACATTTCATCCCGTGTTATGCAGTGGCCCGAAACTTTCTGGCCCGAATCCGGAAATTTGCAAAAGTGGCTGAAAATGTTAGTCAATAAAACGCGTCAAAGATCGATTTTGCACATCCCATGTTCACGCGACTTGCTTAAATGTACAAGTCATCGGGAGGGCTGTTCTAGGCTGTGTTCTTTTGAACTTGGATTTGGCAACAACTAAATAACGATCGGATTAACATGAGTTGTTCTATATTTGCCAGGTATCTGCCGAGAAAGTAAAAACTCAGCTTGCATACGTTGGAAATTCCAGGTCGCATTATGCAACTTGATACGAGCTGACAAAAATCTAAGCTCGCATTTCCAAATTTCAGGTCGCAAATGCGACCTACTGCTCATTATGTCGAGCCCTGGAAGGACACCTTAACCTTTAGTAAGGCTAAGGTTAGGAGTCCGTGGATGTCTTTAATTCCTTCCAACTCAAACAATTGCCAGTGGCGGATTTAGAGGGGGGCCAAGGGGACCATGGCCCCCCTAAAATTATCACAGATTCCATTTAGCAGTACGGGGATGCGAATGTCTGACGGTCAAAATCCTGGGTAATTCTCTGCCCTGGCCCCCCCTAACTAAAAATCCTGGATCCGCCCTTGATTGCTGTCATAATCAAATTTTTTTCGAACAGTCCTTCCAGTTGCCTAAATCGGCAACTGGCCATTTTTACACTGCTCGTGCCAGGGGACATGACGTTATATCTTCTGGCGTGAGCAGTGTAAAAATTGCCCATGGCCTTTACAAGCTGAATTTTCACTGGCACGCTTTTGAAATACTTGGTTATTGTACTCATGGTTGTTTTTTGACACAGTGTGGACCAGACGTCAGTTCTCGTAATAGGAGATAAGAACGTCAAACACTTCCTGCAGTCATTTATTATTGTTATTAGACATACTAGTAACAAATCATGCACTTCTGTTTAAAGGTTTACTTTGAATTTTTTCTGCGGCTATTTTGAAGTTTATCGACCTGTGGCCACTGCACCCGAGTGCCAAATCGAGGTAGTTTCCTGAAATTGCGACACTGAGTAACATCCAGTGGAAGTTGGATTCCCCGGCTTGTTGCAAGTGACGACTTAATTGTAATTCTTTTGATGGTTTGTACATTGGAGAAGTTAAAGAAAGTACGTTGTGGGTGTATGCATTTAAGAAAAGAATGACCTCTACGTGCAGGACTGTGAAAAAAATTTTGGTTGTCTGTTCTGACAGCTGATTAGAAATTCATCTCCTCTGCGGCTAATTTTTGGTGTTTTCGCCTGTACGTAATCAAACTTTGCAGCAAGGAGGCCGATAGTCTTGTCACTGATTCTGATCAGTAGTTCATAGGAATCTAGTTCTTCCATCAGAGCTCAGCGCTATGAAAATCGGCAGGTCACATTTTGCGGCGACCGAGCCAAAATCCCAGATCCCATTTTCAAAATCCAACTCGCACTCATAAATGCGTGGTCACAAAATTTTTCCGTCATTTTTGCAAGCCAAAATTGATTGTGTAGAACATCGAGAAAAGAGCTCAAGGCTGGTTGCCGACGTGAAAGTTGAATCAATGCTCTCTAACTTACAAGTAGATAAGTTTGCATTTGTGGGAAGGGAAGAAATGCTCGTTCCAAAACTTTCCGTGATTTTGCTAGGTCTGATCTGCTACATGACTGTCATTAAAGATCCAAACTAACAGAGTGCAAGGAAAGTCAAATATAAGCCCTGAAGTTAGAGACACTGGGCTTTCAAATGACACCAGAAATGTTAAATATAGACACAATTTTAATTTTTTTTTTGTCTCTTGGTTGACTTTTTCACAGAATTGCCCTCCTATTACTAATTTAATATAATCCAGTCACGTATGCGCATAAAATGAGTCGTAGTATAAGAACCAACAGCAATGGCAAAAGCTTGAGCAAAGATCAAACCGTATATATGAAGAGGGCAAAACCTCTTCAGTAATGGACGCATCACAACTACAGTTGTATGGTGTTGCCAGCATTTCGCTACTGCATGAGTAATGTGGTAATTTATGCTATAGATACCATCATGCGCGTATGAATTTAAAGCAAATTAATCTTATTTTCCCGACTTTCCATGAATTGTGTTGTCACGGCAGTATCTATGGAGAAAAGTTGTCCTCTTTGGGACAGTCTCAAAAATTTGGGGCATTGAAATGCAAATCAAATATCTTGATCCTGAAGAGTAGCACGGTGGCAATTTAGAGATTTATCACATTTCTTATTTTGGACATTGCGTTTTTAACTACAGAGTCTGAAAACAGACTTGGCAGTTCATAAAATGGTCGAAAATATATATCACTCTGACATTTTCATTGGTCTCCATAGTGTGTAATAGTGAAATGAATAAGCATTGATCGTCATTCTTGATGGCCAATATTTCTGATATTTCAAATTTGGTACAAGCTCCGATCGTTAGTAATTATTTTTTTCATTTTCATTGATTAGTGCAATGTGAAGAATTTCTACCAAAGTTGAGATAGTGTAGTTACTTTTGGTCATTGCAAAACACTATTGAGATTTTGTTGTCTGTTGAATTAACATGATATATATAACATGCTGACCTCATTAGAAACTTGGCCTGTTCCATGACATGTACTTCATTTGTATTGGAACTAGCCTCACCATTTCTCCTTATCACAAGCACTGAGTTCATTGTGTGTAACAGGGCAATTATCCCATGATAGCATTTATAGTGATGACTGTATAGGACACTGGCTGAAATAAATTGCAATATCATTCACTGAAAGTAGCTTTTCAGCTGTTGGCTTCTGAAATTAAATTTCTTATGAAATGATTGGTGAAATGAGTTTGATGTGCCCACATATTTATATGTGGGTACATATTGTTGTCATCTCTGTCTAGGTGTTCAGCATCCAGCATCCGCTGCTGTTTCTCCTATTACCCTAGAAGGATCTTATTGACATTTTGTAGTCTTCAGTTCCTATGAATCTGACGTCGGATGACGACAAATTTTTTACCCATCCGAATACCACTGTGCCCCCTAGTGGCATTTTTCTTTTTAAGTTTGCATCTTTATCTTCATTGATGGATTTTTATGAAATAAGGCAAATAGGTTGTTATTAATGAGATGATGATGCCATTCCATTTTTGGACTTATTTTGTGTATTTTACACCACCTCGTGGCCATTTTTGTTAAATTTACGAAGGCCACAACTGACGTTGACTTTTGGATCGTTCCGACTGCTGTGTCACCCCTTAGTGGCGATTTTGTTTTTGTCTCTGTGGTCGATCTCCATAATGCTATGAGGGAGCTTTGTGAAATTTGAAAAATGTGTTCCTAAGCATCCTACGAGAAACAGTTACAAGTGTTGAACAGATCCGAATGCCACTGTGTAGACTGATGTACAGTAGGTTAAGTCGGAACTTGTAAATTTGTACCTTACGTGGCTGTTACTGTTTTGAACGTTGTTACATGGTTTGACTGAAATAGAACTGCAATATACTAAAGAGAGTAATTTTACGTTTCAGAGACATGAGTCAAGGAAATGGTGCATGAGAAATATTCTTGTTGATAATCTTGACTAATTGTTGATGCCTCCTCAGCCATGGATAGTGCCACCAGAGCTGAACTCATTCAGACTGTAGAAGCACAGAATGACAAGATTTTGCGCTACCAGAAAAAGCTTGGAGGTAAATTGCGTCTTCCAAGAAACCCTCATACACATTTATTATAATGAAAACTTGTGCTAATGAACGCGGTTAAGTGTATATGACACAGAAGAATTGCTTAGGGGACAAGTCACTCTTGATATGCACACAGTGGCACATAAAATAAAGAGATAATATTGGTGAAAGTTTGATTCAAGCTCAAAATTAAATTTGTGGATTCAATGCAAATTTTATGCTGATCTGCAGTCCTGGATTTCTCATACTTGAGAAAGTTGGATCACTGAGAAATTTTAATTTCTACAGTTTCTTTTAATTTCTTGAAGTAGTATATTGAACAAACATACTCCTGGAGAGAAATTGTCCTTCCCTTAAATAAAAAAGTGTTGGAATTGTCTGCATAAGTTTCTCTGACCAGTTCCAGAGGCTATTCTAAATTATGTAAATTTAGTATATTACCATAATGGCATCATTCTGCCACAATTTCTTCCTTATTTTGGCATTGTTGTTCCCAGCTTCAAAATAACAGACATCATTCCTGGCCATTATTTCAGATTTGGTTGGTGCCTACAAAGGTTTGGTGAAGGAGAAAGAAGCTCTTGAAGCCAGTGTGCAGGCACTGTCCAGTCAGACGGTGACAGAAAATGAACCTGAACAAACAGATGATGGCGAAGGGGCAACTGAGGATGTCACAGATTCGACGACTATTGAGGCCTTCAGTGATCCACTTAGTGCCGTGGTCAGTACTGAAAATGTGTTGCAGTCTGGAAATGTTTTCCCTGCTGGTAGCTAGCTAAGATGACACAAGAAAATTCTGGTTTTATGTTGTCTTTCTTTGTCGTTTAACCTGATGTATGATAGGGGAGGGTTACGTGCTTGTTTGACTGGATGTCATCTATTTACATGGGTATCAATTGGCAATTTAAACACAATCCTGTTAGAAACCAAAACTTT
Organism: Phoronis australis; assembly: GCA_002633005.1. Lineage (NCBI taxonomy): Eukaryota > Metazoa > Phoronida > Phoronidae > Phoronis > Phoronis australis. Next base: position 1,245,180 of record NMRA01000052.1, read on the forward strand.
TCAAGGCCTCTCAGGTTCTTTTACATTTAGAACATTACTTTTGTGTATATGTTTTCCAGTATGTTTTTGTTTGACTTTTATTAATTCTGATTCAATCCTTTGGATTTGAGCTTCAGCGACTTTGGGACTCAATGAAAACTTTAAGAACACGTGGATAATGAAAGCATTTGAATGTTGGTGGCAGCATAGAGCACTTGCTTAAACATCTGATCTACAGTTCCGCAGGCTGCTGTGAATAACGGCTGCAGTAAAACTGTCCTGCCTTCTTGCAGCACTTGCAAGAGAAGTAATTATTCTGCATTTGAGCAATGTAAGCTCTTTCAGGGCTTCAATAGTAAACTTTACTGTAATGCTCCTTGAAGCTAGGGCTTTTGACTAATAGAAGCTGCCAGGGGCTCTTGACTAACAGAAGCTGGGGCTCTTGACCAATAAAAACTGTGGCTCTTGACTCATAGAAGCTGAAAATCTTGACTAGTACAAGCTGAAGGTCTTGACTAATAGAATCTGGGACTCATGACTAATAAGAGCCAGTGCTCTTGTCAGTAATAGAAGTTGGGGCTCTTGACTAGTAAAAGCTGGGGCTGTTGACTAGCGAAAGCTGAGGCTGTTGACTAATACAAGCTGGGGTTCTTTAGTAACGGAAGCTGAGGCTCTTGATTTAAGCTGGGGCTACTGACTAATAAAAGCTGACTGCTCTTGACTGATACAAGCTGGGGCTATTGACGTTTAGAAGCTGGGGCTCTTGACTATTAGCAGCTGAAGCCCTTGATTAATAAAAGCTGGAGGTTCGAAAGTAGCAAACAGTGATTGTAGATTAGTCTGCTATTCTAGTAAGGTTTCATGCAGTTGTTTTGAGGAAACAGTGACCACATCTCTTCTCGTTGAAAAACGTGAAAATTGCGGAGCAAATAACTTCTGATTTTTAGATAATCCGATGTTAGTTGGGTGGAATTTGTCAGCATTTTGATACATTATGAAGCATAAATTACACCTTTTTGTATTAATTTGAATGAAGTCAATATAATATCTTCATGAATTTTTAGTTTCGCTTTCATTGTGACTGACCTGTAATTCACTGTATATCATCGTCCTCAGGGGAAAGTTGCAGATGTTGGTCAAACTGATGTACTCAAGTTGAAAGAGCAGTTAGCAACACTCGCCAACTCGCTATCAACCGTTAGTCAGGAGAAGTCCAAAATGGAAGCCAACTATCAGGCTGAGAAGAGAACACTCAAGGTATCGAACACTGTATATTATTTTTCAATATAGTTTAGTATAGTTAATAGAGAAACAGTTGTACAAACGAACAAACTTCTACATCATTGGAAGAGATGGCGATGTTTGTGAAAATTCGCAACTTTAGATGGTCAGCTATTCATGGATACGCAATGTTTCCATGATCAAGGATTACATATTAAACAATTTTTTTTCATGGGTAATTAATTTGGAGATGACAAAGAAACATGGCTTTTGATAATCTAGGTGCTGGATAGGTACAATCAACCAATGAAAATGTCTTTTTAAAGGATACGAACATGTAGAAAGACAACTTTGAGGTTTAAGTTGGTTTCTTGGTTAACTGGTTACCAGCTTCTCTTGTGGATTTCAGTCAGTGAAATCTGTTGTGAAATTGATGGTCTTTTATTTCCTGATTCACAGAAAGAATATGAAGAAAGAATTACAGATCTAGAACAAAGTGTTGCAAAGTATTCAAAGGAAATGGATGCCTGCAGTATACAGTTGTCAGAGGTGAATTGCTTTAGTGTTTGTGATCTTGAAATTTGCCCCAGTGCCAGATTTCTCATACTTGATAATATTAATCAGTCAAAGAAAACATTTCATCAGTTTGTTATGATTTAGAATAGAATCATAGTTCAGTTCTAATGTTATCAAGTCATATTCAACATCTACTTTGAATGCTGAGACCTCCAATCATTTGATCTTTGGCAATTTTAGCAACAAAAATGTTAATTTTATTAACTTAATCCTAAAAAATTGGTCTAGACTTGTTCCAGAACTTGGAGAAGAAGTTATTTTGGGGGTTGGAAAGCATCAACGAATTGCACGAGATCAATGTCAAAACTTTGACCTATTTTGTTCTTTATTCTCCAAAAAACAGTTTGCCTGACACTGACGTATGATTTATATACTAGGCGTTTTATTGTTCAACCATTCAACATACTAGATCAGAATATTTTGAGGGTGCAAATATGTCTCTGGAGGAGAGTATTTTTCCTCAAAACCAGCTGCAATGTGGCTTATTTTTCATTGTTACATTGGCAGAAAGTGCCTCATATATGTCATGATTGAATGGATGTTGATGTTTGTACTATGTGTTTCGTCCTAGCTCAAATCACGAATCAGAAGTCAACAGCATGAGCGAGATAAAGAACAAACTGATCACGTGTTGCAGCTGAAGGAATTACAGAACCTCCTTGCATCTGAGAGAGAAAAGGTGAGAACTGTTTGGTTTCTATGTACCCACGTACTTTATGTAGGTGCATAGTGCTGTCAAGTCTGGCATCCTGCTCCTGGCGTCCTGTAACTGGTGTCCGCTGCTGTTTGTCTTGAACTACTTGCAGTATCTTCATAGAATTTGCTAGATGTGTTCCTATGAAGCTGACGACAGATGATTGTGATTTTTGGAGGGATTCTACAACTGTTGTGTCCTCTAGTGGCAATTTTCATATTTTTTTATGTTTGTCACTCGATCTGCCCAGTTCCTTGAATCAAGAATTTTTCAAAATTTGCAAATAGGCTTCAGGTTGAGATAACTATGATACCTTTCCTGTTTCGAATGGATTCGATGGGAGTATGCTATCGTTATTACTTATTATTATTTTAAATTTTGCAGGACGGTTTATTTGTATTGAAGAGAGGATAGCTGGGTACAGTTCAGTAACTTTGTTAGCTTACCTGAGTTATTGCCGTGTATTTTATATGAGAACGTGATTTTGGCTAGATTTTAGCATGGTCCTAGCAAAGTCCTAGCAAGGTGCTAGCAAGGTCCTAGCAAGGTCCTAGTGTTACTGAACTCTGTCCTGGTGTTGATTTTCTACTGAGTTGGAAAACTGTTGCGCCTCCTAGTGGCATTTTTGTCTGTCTCCATGTCCACTAAGTTCCTGAATGGATTAACATGAGATTGATTTACATGCTCCTATAGAGGAAGGCACGACTGGTGTTGACTTTGGAATGAGAAGAGTACCCTAGATGCAATTTAGGCTTTCTTTGAGTGATCCTCTATATCAGCTAAAATTGAGGTGATTTTTGGACTGTCCACGGCTGAAGAAACAGTTTGTAACTGCTTGAGACCAAGTTCTGTCAGTTACTTAGTCATGATGACAAATCATTTTATGCGCCAAGCATCTTCTGAACCAATAACAAATTGTCTGCTTTTTCCAAGTCCAGAAATCTCGTCTGATGTAAGAAAAGAACTATTTTGAGACCTCCACAGTTTTGTAGTCAGTGGTCTTAGTTTCTTTGATGGAGTGTGGGATTATATAGCTATTTTAAATTGCATGGATTAATTAATCAGAAATATTAGTACAAAAAGGAAATAATTTAACAGAATGCATTACCTACATTCATTTTGGTAGTACTGGAGGCAGTCAGTTGCAATAACATCATCCGTTGAACAAACTCTGTTTTGTGATATTTGATAGTCAACCAAATCTGTTTACACATAGTGTATGAAAGCCAATGAATATAATAATTATCAAATATGATAAAAATATTAAAACTCAAAAAAGTTTACACACAACTACACAAACAAATAATATATGATCATGTTACAATTGGTTTTCGTTGCCCGCACAGTATGATAAGCTAAGAGAAACCCTGAAGCAAAAGGAGAATGAGGCCATCCTACGTGAGGAGTACGAGCATAAAGTGCACTCCCTGTCGGAGGAGTTGGAGGTGGTGCGGCAGCGACTGAAGGAGTCTGAGGACAAGTCACAGGCACCCTCCCCTTTACTGCTGGATCTGCAGAGGGAACTCGCAGAAATGAAGGTAGGAAAGCTAACAGCGCATACATGAACATGCAGTAGTTGTTATCATGTTATGTATACTGTTGGGTGTTCTTCGTATTTATTTATCTGTTGCCGAAGATGAAATATATTGAAACGCTGTTTCTTCATTATGCAAAACAGCATCATTCTTGGCACACAAAATTTGTCAGAACCTGAGATGAGGTTGCATTTACTCCTACAACTGGGCAACTGAAAATGTACACTGAGCGGTATCATTAATGAACTTTTTACAAGCTTTATGCAGACATGTAATTAAAAATATAGTTTCAATGAATACTGCTCGTTTCTGCTGTGTCAAATTTCCAAACCTGTCCTGTGAAGCAGCCCACTCTGGCTCACGATACTTTATGGTGAACTCACTATGTTCCATGTAATGCTGATAAATAAAGGTCCCTCTTTTTTACATCTGAGTAGACTAAGAGCAGACAGCGGTTCATCAGTGTGAGGGTTTTTTGTGATAAGGGACCCGTGTATCACACCTGAATTGAGGCATTTCCGTTGGAAGGTCTCTTGCTTTACTTGCATCACCTATTGAATTTTTGAGTTCCCATTTGTACAATGTCATCTGATGTGAGTGTTGACTCATTCAGTTTATTGTTTTCTGTTCCTTGAGTCGAACAGGGGACTGTTTCATGGAAAATGACTTCCAGTGTTAAAAATTAAGAAGGAAATATGGTCTTGCGCTCCACAAAACTATATCTGATAAATCTCGCTTTAGTGAGAGTATATTCTCTGGGAATGTACCCATAACTACTAGTTCCTGACTGAGATAATTTGCATGGATTATTTCTTGGTTGTCAGGTACTAATAAGAACATGACTAGACCTCTATTCAGAAACTGTGAAGAGAGAGCAGGAGATCAAATTTCTGTCTTAAGTCTTAAGTCTGTTTTCATGAAATAAACCCCCGTTGTTCAACAGGTGGTAATTCAGTCTTATTAAAGCAGTGACCACCTGTCATTGCAGTGGAAGGATTTTAAATTACTTTTTAGCTTTAGTCGTTAAAATGTACTCTATGACATGCAGCTTCATTGGGCTTGTTGGGATCCAGAGCTTTGATGATGAAATGAGGTTGCATCTTTTCTCTTCATGTACAAAATTTTGATGTTTAGGCTCAACACAGAATAACAGTTCAAATGGAACAGAAAAAAGCAATCGAAGCAGAAGAAAGGTATGATTGGATTTTTTTGTTAAACTCACATAAGTGTTAAATGGTGGATGTGCCGGGTAAATTGGCTATGTAAAAGTTTTGTCACAAGGGCAATCAAAAGTAAAACCCCACAGAAAAGTTCCCACAGTGGGGTCCATTAACACTGAGGTCCAACCACAATAATGCAGTGAGGTAAAAAACATTATCACAGTGAGGTCCAACCACACTTAAAGTGACGTCCAACCGCACCATTATGGTGAGGTCCAACCACACCATTAGAATGAGATTCAACCACACTATTACAGTGAGGTCCAACCACACTGCTCTAGTGTAGTCCAACCGCACTGTTATGGTGAGGTTAAACCGCACTATAACTGTGAGGTCCAACCACACAACCACAATGAGGTCCACCTAAACTATTTCAGTGAGGCCCAATGACAATGCACTATTACTCAGTGATTTTCAACCTTACTAAATGTATTATTACATTGAGATCTGCAGTGTTGTCTTTGATACTGTGTCAATTGGCTGGTACGTACCTGCCTAAAATCATAGCTGCCCATTTATCATTCTAAAACAGGGATATTCCTGACAAGATTTGAATCTGTGCCCTGTGGGCACACCTGATGATAAAAAGTATGCCTATCTCCAAAAAGTTGTGCGCAGCAGACCTAGTGTAATTAAAAGTGGTAACAGATGAAACAGAAACCCCAAGGGTTATCGAAATAAGAACAGAGTCATGTTCATGTAAAAGTTGCATTTGTTGCATTTAAAAATTCCGTACAAAAAGGCAATCTGATAAAGGTTTCAAACAGACAGTTCAGCTGTGGCAGAATAAGAACACAATCATGTTATGTAAAATCTGACACGCCTAATCAAAAAGCAGGCAATCTGACAAAGACTTCAAATGTTTAATTTTGATCAAAAATGAACAGCCTGTTGGAAGTCTAATGAATCCATCTTCCCTCCTCCTGTCAAATTTCTTGAGTTGGTCGCAATAATCTGGTTTGAGCCGGTTGCGTAGTGGTGTCAACACACGATTCTTCGCATTAAATGCCCACTCACAGTCCGCTGTGTGCAGAGATTGCACCAGGGCTAATGCTGCTAACTTGCACAAATTTGGGAAATCCTCTTTATGGCACCACTTTTCCTCTCCGGGCACGTTTTTTTTAGGTGTCCAAAAGTTTAAAGTTGACAATCGCTTTGCCATTCTTCTGTCGTCTGTTCGCTCCTAGCAGACGTCGCTTAGTGCATGTGATGTCGCGTCCTCTGTCGGAGGATAATTGAATTTCACGGTCGCAGCTGAAGCCTGCATTGTCATTTGTTAACAAGAATCATGGTAATTTACGATCAAATATTGGAAAACATACACGCCCTGCTAACTTGGTCTCATTTTAATGAAATCAGCGACCTATATAATACCCGACTGGCTGTAAGTTGACTAGAATCTTGGATTATTGGAAAAGTGTAACAGTTGTATTTTAAGAGATGTGCCTGGGGGGATACTGCTGCATTACACTTGCGTCTTTATTTTTAATGTGCTTATGGATCAAAGGCCCGATCTAGGAATATCCCTGCTAAATTGTAGACGTTTTAATGTGCTCCATTTATTCCAAGGATGAAGCTAATCGGAGATCAAGGTGAGGAACGTGTCTCCAGTCTGGAGAACAAACTGTCAGAACTCTCCGCTGTGGTGGGGAACTATGAACGACTTCGCTACCAGGACCAAACCAACATACAGAAGCTAAAGGAACGAGTCACTCAGCTGGACATGGAGAATACGGCCTTGGCTCGCGCAGCGCACTCTAGTGCCATCACGGATAACGACGAGGCAAATCTTGATGTACAGGGACTAATAGAAAAGATGACACAGCTGAAAGGGCTGCTGAAACTGGCCAATGAGAGGTCGGAGAAACACGTTAACATCGATGGTAGGGGACTTTTTAATATAAATTGCTTATTTCCACAGATAGTCAAAAGAAAAATGATTCAAGAAATGCCAAGAAGCCTTGAAAATATTAGTTACCTGATTGTGTTGGAAATTGATTTTATTCAACAGTTTGAGCTAAAAGAAAACACAAAATAACCTGTTATTCCTCGTCATGATAGCCAAGCACAAGCAGAATGCCACGTTATGATGGTTAAGCTTAAGCGGACTTGACTGTCATAGAAGCCATCCATCACCATTTACTGGAAAGTTGATAAAGTGTGAATTAGCCATTCGCTATTCCTGTAATTGGGATCTAATAATTTGTAAACAAATCTTTAGCTTTGACGAGGGCTGTAACACAATGAAATGTGTTTTTGAGATATTTTACGAATCGCCAAACTCATCATTGTTTGCCAGACATTCACTGAAATCTAGGTCATTGGCTTTATTAGCTAAATGAACCTAGGCTACTCTGCCAGCCTGCAGAGCATTTGGCTATGATGCGAGAGTTTCAGGTTTCGAATCTACAATGGGGCTGATTTCAGAAAAGATATTTCTTGTCAATGATATGATTTTAAGTTGAAAAGTCTGCAGGCAGAATTGGCTTTCATAGAGTAGAAACACGTTTTGTCTGTTTTCTTGTGGGTTGTATTGAAGTTGGAAGTCCAAAATCTTAGGTTGAATACGGGGTTTACTATTGTCTTTACCACCATTGGCTTCTTTCTTTCTTTTTTGTTAGAAGTCAGCCTCTCAAACCCTGTTGGGTGTGAGTCATCGTTTTTTGTACATTCATAAGACAAGTGAAAATTTAAGCAATAGATCTTGTCTGTGAATCTACTGAAATTGCCTTGACCTTATCGGAGCCAAGCATTTGACAAAAATGTGTGGCCTGTGGTGACAGTTGATATTTCTTTTTAGTAGATTTTTATATACCATCCTTCATTGCACCTTTGATACTAAGCGATCGAAAGAGAACAAGTCAGTGTGATCTAATTTGGCATGTTTCCACTGCCTTTACTCAATGTTTGGGTTTGAATCCCAATGGGGCACAATGCTAGAGCCTTGAGTCAGGTCTCTAGTTCATCAGCTCTTTTAAACTATGTATCCGGTGATCAGTGCAATGGGCCCACCTGACCGGCCTGCGCACATCTGGTACTAGGTGTATCAGATTGCCTACATGTGAATGCCAACAAACATGTCTGTAGCACGCCATGGCTAACTTCTGTGTACAGTAGTACTAATGCATGTGCAGATGCATTATCTGAAGAGCATATTTACCGTGCACTTTGGAGAAAGCTGCGGTCAACCTTTCAGCAGTCAAAAAGAGCACATATCAACAATCAAAGATCAAAATAGTAATTGTGTATCGTTGCATTTCAGAAGGATATTAACTGGGTGAGAATGGTCAACGCAGCCTAGATTGTTCGTGTCACCTCTGTTCAATACTTGTGTTTCAGAACTGATGAGAGAACAGTGCGAGGAGTCTGATGATGATTATGACGTTCACAAGAGATGTCAGGAAGAATACCAGCAGTTGAAGGAGGAGTTTGAACGTTATAAATTGAGAGCACAATCTGTGCTGAAGAATAAAAATGCTAAAGTGAGTATCATCCAAAGTTTACACACCGTTTGAACATTATTAAGTGAGTACACAGTCCGTGCTTAAATTCTCAAATGAGTATTGTCCAAAGGTTACACACAGTTTGAACATTATATGTTAACATCACAGTCTGTTGAAGAAGGAAAATGCTAACAGCGAATATTGTCCAAAGTTTATGCAGTTTGAATGTCATAAATTAAGAGTACAGTCCTGGTGTCCATAGCCAATGAGTACCATTCAAAATTTACACACGGTTGGAACATAAACTGAGAGTACTGTCCAAAGGTTACACACAGTTTGAGCGTTATCATAGTTTGAACACTATGAATTGAGAGCATAGTCCATGCTCAAGAATTAAAATGCTAAGGCGAGTTTTTTCGAAAGTTTAAGCAGAGTTTGAAATCACCGTAAATGAACTGAGAACATATTCTGGGCTTAAGAACAAAAATGCTCAAGTGAGTATTGTCCTAAGCTTCCTCAGAATTTGAATGTTATGAACTTTGACCATGTGTGTTTAGGAATAAGAATGCTTTTATTGATTATTTTCCCATAGTTTACACACTGTGTGAATGTTATGTAGTTAGTGCTCAAGAAGCAAGTACTTTTGTCAAATGTTTACACTGAGTTTTAACCTTTTAAACTGATAGCTTAGTATGTATACAAGAATAACAATTCAAAAGTGAGTAATGTCTTGAGTTTACAAGCAGTTATTATAATGGTTGATACATTTTAATTTCCCAGAAACTTTGTGCAGTAAAGGTTTAACCTATTCATTTGATGTTTTAAATTAGTATTACCTTGGTTTGAGAAAGGCTGATTTTAATTCGTCTACAGGTAAAGCATAAATTCATTATGTGATCCTATTTTATATGGAATATTTTTCTAGGACCCTGCGTCATCTAAGGAGCTGGAGTCATATAAGTCGCAAGTAGCAGAACTCAAAGACAAACTGCGGAATCTCATGTCGAACAATGAAGACGAGGATGTAAAACACAAACGGAATGTGGAGGACCTAAGGAGGACCATTTCCAAACTTCAGGAGAACCACAAGGTGGAGCTGGATGCCGCGGAGACCGAATACAAACAGAAAGCAGCTCAGCAAGAGCTTCAGATACGTCGACAGAGGGAAAGGACTATTGCTTTGTTAGCTGAGAAAGACCAGGAAATAGAGTCTCTGAGACAGCGAGATCCTTTCTCGAATGATTATAATAGCCTCAGTGCAAACCGGCGAGTTTCTCTTTCACCTGAGGGAAGTGCAGAGTCAAATGAGGAATCAGTAACAGAACTCTTCTCAAAGCCACCAGGTGGCATAGGTGCACAAAGTGAAGGACAGCAGCTGCTGCACTTCTCCGAGGAACAAGCGAGAAAAGAAGTGGAGATACAGCACTTAAGGAAATCAAAACACCAGGTGGAGACTGCGTTGCGTGAACTTCAGCAGAATTGTCTCGTTAAAGAGGAGAGATATGCCGAAGAGATTGAAGATTTAAAGGAAGAAGTGAGAAAGTTGGAGAGGAATAAGTCACGGGAGAGTGCGAACTTGGAATACCTAAAGAATGTGGTGTATAAGTACATGGTGTGTAGCGACACCCTGGGGAAGGAACAAATGTTGAACGCTATAGCAACCATACTGCAGTTCAGCCCTCAAGAAAAGAAAGATGTTCATCACTTTCACACGAGCTGGTGGCTGTTTTATCACCAGGAGTCCAAGACCAAATATAAACCAAAGAAATAGCAGTTTTGGCTTACACGGTAAAATCTCACCATTGCAGGACGCAATGTGGCAAACAACGGACCTTTTTGCTTTTCATTTTTTTTCAAGAAAAAATAAAGTAGCATTAAATAAATGCAATACCATTTTGAACATCAGACTATGTTTTGAAAAATTGTGGGCATCCACATGAATTTTAGACGTTTTTCAGAAATGAAACATATCAATTTTGGAGTTATTTTTGTCCAAAGTTAGTGAGATTTTACCATCCTCAGTTTGTTCTAGCATTAGTGCTAACAGGACACTGTTTGTTCTAGCATTAGTGCTAACAGGATACTGAAACCTGCTTTGAGCTGTTAGCAAAAAGCACGACTAGATCACTTAGTACTTTGGAAATAGAATAATGCTCTGCAACCCTGATCAACCCTTAAAAGGTTGAAACATGTTCCATTTTGGCATACAGTGAAGAAGTTTTTCATCGTAATAAAGCTCTAATTTCATAGGGAGGCAGAAATTGTGCTCATACTGGTGACATGTCCAATTTTGAGGAAAATATATAAAAGTGACTCTCGGGTGTGATATAATGTGGGGTTTATGGCATACATGTACCATTCCTAGTCAAATGTGAGTGTGCTTTGTATGGGTATGAGTCAATGACTGAACAATGTCAGTATTGAGTTTCATCTTCTTTAGAGATGGTTATGTATACTACTGAGACTAACTGAAAGCTCTGTCTCCTATAATGGTGGTTGCTATTTATTACAAGTTGTCAGGGATAAAGAAAGTTTCCTGTAGCCTATTGACATAGTATTGAATTTGATGGTAAAGCTTTTTCATTTAAGGATTTTATTAAATGTTACAGAACAATAATGAAGAATAATTGAATTCTTACTTATTATCGTTATGGTTTCCTCTCTATATCTGTCCTCAAACTTAAAATTTTTAACCCTATAAGAAGCTGTTGAAAAAAGGATTCAAATTTTTGGCATTTAGTTATTACAGTAGTAGGTTCATGCTATCTTGGAGTGCAGGGGCATTCTTTGTTAATGATTGAAATGATTGAAGAGAAGAGTTTTTCCAGTAATGCATTAACTAAAGGATTCATTGCACATTGTAAATATCTCGCTCCTGCTCCACCCTGTTCCTTCGTCTCCCTGTTTCCCTCTCCTTTCTCTAGCCACTCCCNCCCTTCTTTGCTTTTTTTTCTCCCTTTCCTTAAAGTAAAATGTGTCAGTGCCATTAAAATGATTTTTATTTTAGAATATTATACTACTTATCCTAGGAGTCTGGTGTCATGTGATTTTCTGTTATCATGACTTTATCTAAATCAGAACTTACAAAACGCTTTGTTTATCCATTATTTAATTGTTTGGTTGCCATCGTAAATTGTGCTGGTTCTGAGGTACAATGTACTGGGGAGAATTGCAATACAATGCTCTGGAATTGCTTGAACCTTAGTGTATCCTATGACCGCATCGTCCACGTTCAGCGTAAGAACATCAATTGGTTTGATGGTTACAGTGTCGCATTCGGGTAACCAATGTGCCATTTATATGTGCAGTTTTAAACGTATCCACTTTGGTGATTTTTACGTGCCCACACATTTACATGTGGGCGCATTGTGCCGTCATCCCTGTCTGTCGGACGTCCGGCGTCCACTGCTCTATCTCCAAAACCCTTTGATATACGTGTATGTGTGCATTAAAGGAGAATGCCACCCACCCAAAAACAATCTAGTTTGTATCAATTTAGATCGAGTAGTTCCACTTTATAACAACAAGTACAGCTCTTTTACCTCGGCTGACGGCAGACGGAGGTATTGATGTTAACCAATGACACAGAGGTTCGAATGCAGGCTGCTCTGCAGTTCGATGACAGATTATCGCTTGAATTCATCGTTTTACACCAATAAATCGTCAAAATTTGATTTATAACCCTGATGAGTACATCGAGTTATTGAACAAACGTGTTATTTTATTTCGCTGTTACGGATTTTTAAGCATTTGACCTTACCGTAGCCTACAAAGTTTTTTGATAGGCCAATTTACCAAGGTCAGTCGCGGGAGTTTGGGGTCTGTTCGGTGATAAATTCAAATTATTTGTCCGTGAAATACAGAAGAATATAGCTGTGTCTGTTGCAATTTTACACTTGCGATTTTTTTCAGCTAAACCCACAAAACGCTTGTTATCCCGGCCAGTGGCTCGGACTAAGTAACCCCGAACAGGCCCATCGCGGCTGGACTGAGACATCACGAACATAAACCAGCCAAAGTTGGAGACTAAACTTCCAGTCACGAAAAGACTATACTAATGAGCCAAAGAAAGAAGAGCACGTGATTATTTTGGTGAATTAGCCGCGAAATTTCAAATCTACTTACCAACTCGTCGGGGGCGGCGAATTGCCGGTCAGGTTCATTAGCGACCCTTCTACAGATAACCGCCGAGGCAAAAGTTGTATAGTAACAATGGTTCGAATAATGTATATGAATATCTAAATAAAGATTCCCCTAACATCTGACCATAGAATATAATGAAATCGAGTTTCTAAAGCCGGTAACGCAGTGATTTATTGCAGGCTTCTCACATCATTTGCGCTCACGAACACTCAAAGGCATTTAAAATTGTTTCTAACGAGACACTGTCTGGCAGACTTTGTTTCAGCTTTATATCAGAATAATTCATTTTGAGACGGAACGCACAATAATAAACGTCAACGGGGCAACTCGCCAATCCAGACTTAGACGACTCATCCGACGAAGACTTCACAGGACGCCCGTTCGAACCGGAATACACTGATCAAGAAATAATAGAGAGGCTCCGTGAACGTGCACAGACAAGAGATCACATAGATAGTTCTGAAAATCGTTTGAATGATTTGTCATGGTGTCAGTGAGCTAACTCAGTGAACAATGCTGGAAACGACTGACGCTTGCGTTTGCTGCCACGAAATTCCGCAAAGGAGACGCCTTCTTGGAGAAGCGCAGATGTGTCTCACGGACCAACCTGATTTTGCACCGCATCTAAACTGAGGTGTGCTTATACGGGAGAGGGATAAAACTCCCCTCCCGTGTAAGACACCTTTTTGTTTTTGTAGCCAAACAGTGAAATTTCCATGCGTCCTGGTACGTTTCTGGCACTTAACATGTCCCTGGAGTTGTTCATAAGATAATTAAAAACCCTTTTCGATTTCGTCACATGAACTTGGCTCATAAGTTTCGTGAAACCGTTGCGCACATCTGGGTATGAGTCACACCACCAGCAAAAATTTTTGTTGGAACATCTGCTTACACACACATTTTTAGCATACGAAAAGTCGTATACGAAAAAGTGTGGTGTGTATACAGGGGTTTAAACAACTACCAAACATTGAAGAGCATAAGGAGCACCCACGGGGCGTAAAAACTTGAATCCAGCCTCAAGCTGTTAAAGAATGGTTAGTCCGGAAATAAACATGTGTTCTGTCTCGTTACGAGAAAAACTGGCGAACGATGGTGCTCTCAGCTCATAGTCTATTACTAAAAGCAACAATAAACAATTAAGTATCACTTTATTAAGCTGAATCACGTTGACAACAATTGAAAAACGTCAAATGTATCGGGAAACAAATTGTCTGAAAACAGTTTCACGAAACCAAAACACTCTGTAGGCCTACACTGTGGTGAAAAGATATACAGGAGCAGTTCGCAGAGGGACATCTTCGACGTTTGTTTCCAACGCTTGCACTTAGTCAACTGTTGTGTCAATGAGCTTGTCCACCTCTACAATGCAGCATCTCGTTTAGCAGCTCAGTTGGCACTAAGCCCCCTGAGGCTACCAAGTCCATTCAAAAGACTTACAGCATGCGCAACTCAATTTGTTCCCGGCGTTCATCATGGACTACTTCAAACCTGGCGATGTATCCCAGGACCCATTTGCATCTCTTGCAATTTTCGAAATAAACGTCCCAATGTGTGAACGCTTGAAACCCGAAGTTCTAACATCAAATAAATGCCCATGGGCATGGTCGTTTCGTCGGGTCGGCCTTTCTGCGGAAATTACCAGTAAAGGAAACCTCAGTGGTGCTTATTGCAGGTAGAAAGACGGTAGGTATTGAGGTCGGCACTAGGGCTCCTTAGAAGGCCCATTGAACATCGCACGAGTCCCGCAAGACTTTGTTGTGAAAATACAGCCTCCCCACAATTTCTGGTACTGTACACGGTTCGCGAATGCGGTCACTTTGTTAATGTGAGTGCCCCCTTGGTCATTTCTTGTATAGACATAACTTACTTGTTAGAGTGCCATGATCTTCAAACAGACTCGCGACCAGACCACGGCGACCGCCACAATAGCAATTCTTCGGAAAAGGAGTTTTTTTTCAAAAGTATTACATGTACATGTACACTGTATGATATTGCGCAAGACCACAATACACCAGTCAAATTCGAGTTACAAACGTGTGGGGTGTAATAGGATGACACGGCATGACAGCTAGATGAGGTAAAAACGTTGCTTGTCAATTCGCCTGAATATCAGGGTTGCGGCACCACAGTATTTCCCCTAATCAAATCAAAACATATCTTAGTGTACAGAAACTAGTTACCTAAAGAAATCAGCTATAGAGCTGCTCTTTCAGCGGTGGATTCATCCTAGATCCATCTAAAATGCTTACTACTTCAGAAGTGCCCGCACAATTGATCTCTGGAGTTTTGCCGATGAGACACGGAGACTCGAAACGCGTTGATTTTCATAACAGCAATTCACAATGCAAAAAATATATTTTCAGAGTGAACCCCCCCTCATTTTTTTCCAAGTTGGTTTACTCGGGGTTTACACAAGCTGGCTGGAGTCGTTTTTGTTTTTGTTTTTAATTTTCAGGTCCTGGCCCGAGGGGGGGTTTAAACCCCNCACTGGTGTGCCCCTTAGCGGCAATTTTAGTTCTTTACGTTTTCGAAAGTTCTCCACGGATTTTCATAGAATTAGGCACCTATTAATTAGTGAGATTACGCTATCATTTCGTTTTCGGGTGGATTCGATGTATTGCACTCCTTAGTGGTCATTTTTACTGTTTTCGATTCTATGTTTGGCGCCCTCCCTACTATCAACCCGGCAAACCATTCTATCGATGATTGTGTGCACGTATTTCTTACTGTCGTGCCCATGACGCCGGCTGACGATCAGTGGTTTTCCGACGACTTGGACTCCGTGGCGCCTCCTAGTGGCAGTTTTGTTTTTGTTTGTGCCCGTGGCTTCATCTCCTAAGCCCTCTGCAGGATCCACGCAGAGGATCATTATGAAAATTTGCAGATGTGTTCCTACTGATCAGAGCATAACTGACGTGGATTTTCAAACTGGTCCAACTACTGTGGTGCCCCCGAGTGACATTTTTTCGCGTCTTCCGTTGTATCTCCTAAACCCCTTGCAACATGTTTTTGAAGTTTTGCAATTGTTCACGAAAACAACAACGGATTTAAAACTTGACATGTTTCGGTGTCATTTATTAAACACCATCCTCAGAAGTCATAATACAGTGGCCACCTAGCTAGGCCCAGCAACAAGTAATGAAGCACAGATACAGTCAGTTACAGGGAGTGACAATGAACTATACCAACAATGACAACCTGTGGTGTGTCAGTTGCCTATTGAGATTGGGCTTGCACCAACTGATATGTAAAGCCTCACGAATTTTAAGCTCCTTTGTTGTTACTGCCTGGTCTATTATTGCAAAGTCATTGAAAGAGCACTGCTGATAACAATGATTGGAGCTCTGCAGGTGAATATTTACATGTGAATTACTGTCAGAAT
>NMRA01000052.1:1261506-1272707 GCA_002633005.1 Phoronis australis
GACCAGGCAGTAACAACAAAGGAGCTTAAAATTCGTGAGGCTTTACATATCAGTTGGTGCAAGCCCAATCTCAATAGGCAACTGACACACCACAGGTTGTCATTGTTGGTATAGTTCATTGTCACTCCCTGTAACTGACTGTATCTGTGCTTCATTACTTGTTGCTGGGCCTAGCTAGGTGGCCACTGTATTATGACTTCTGAGGATGGTGTTTAATAAATGACACCGAAACATGTCAAGTTTTAAATCCGTTGTTGTTTTCGTGAACATATGCTGTTACTTGCTATCATGGAGATCTTTTGCAATTGTCCTATTAACTTGATAGCAGATGGATGGAATCGACTACTACTGTAGTTCCTAATGGCAGTTTTTACGTGTGCGTTTGTTCTGGAGTTCTTTGACGGATTTTCATAAAATAAGGCAAATGCTTTTGAGAGACGATGACACCTTCCCATTTTTAGATGGGCTCAATGTCATTCTTAGCCATCTAATGACTATCCCAATGATACAAATAAACACCCCTCGAAGCACACCATTTGCGTTGCAGTCGTGGGCGCATTTCAACGGTCTGCGTTGCTCTTGTTTGTTATGTCTCATTGAAGTACAAAGCCAATATCATATCTAATAGTGGAATACCAGCGTGCTTACGGTTACATGTTACCGGGGTTTTCCGTAGATAAGCCCCAGGGCGTGTACTCGGAAATTGAAATTTTCAGGCATTTTAGTGACACCAATAAACGCCCGGACTTTTATTCGGAAAGGGGGTGTGTAAACGGAAAGTCGGTATTTTGGCTACGTAAATACCAGCATGATGCGCAATATGTATTTTTGTAAGTGAAACAGACTTCCTGGGTGGATTGGTAGTATCAATTTTTGCAATATCTGCCCAGCGGGACAAGAAGAAAATTTAATTTAATGTGCATGACACTTCTAGACCTCCTTGTAACAAAGTTGATAGCACCCAAGGTCGCTTAGTAGAAAATCTATCTTCGGCTTGAATACTCCCTCCACGTATTGTGAAAAAATTAACGAATTCGAGCGTGTGAAATTTCGGGGTCGAACGGAGCTCAACACACATTGCTACCAAGCTTACTTTGACGACAGCCTTCATGCAGCTAGCTGGCCGGTTACGTTCAGTCTGCGGCGGTTCTGTTTTGTGGTGGGTCGGTCATGTTTATAGGTGTGTCTGTCCCATTTTTGATGCGGCGGTCTCATTTGATCCCGTAGATACTGTTTGAGGTGAGTTGGTCCGATGTGGAGTGCCGGCGGTCACGTTTTGGGTACGGCGGTCATGTTGTTTCTCACCCGTGTATCAGTAGTGGCTTGAAAACGGCGAGAAAGAATGCACNACGAGAACCTCCTGGAATTTTTATCTTCAGTCATGCGGAAAATCCCGCAAGAAATCATTATCACAGCGCTTGAATGTTGTGGCATAGCTGCAAATTGTCTCTACCGTATTCCTCAACGCCCGGATTCGCGAACACATGGGGTACAACGCGGGTATCCAAGAGATGGATGGTAAGTCGCGAGATCCCTTCAGCGGCTCGAAGGTGGAAAGAAATTTGGAGGAGCTGGATGAAAACATTGACATGAACTGAGTACACGTAGATTAAAAGGTTTCGTGGCTGATTTTTTTATTTAAAACAGTTTTTAATAATTTTATGTTAGTAAATGCATAGCTCGGCCACACTTTATTAGTTTTTATAATTGAAAACTGTTCCACAAAACTGACTTTGTGACTAAAAGTTGACCCTAAGTGGGCTTTTAAAAGGAAATTTTTCACATAAACCCCCCACTATCTGGACACTCGACACGAGAAGTTGCAACACCAAATAAACGCCCATGGGCGTTTATTCTGTATAATTTTCCGAATAAATGCACATGGGCGTTTCATCGGGTGGGCTTATCTACGGAAAACCCCAGTAGTACTAACTGATATGACTTGTTAACCCAGAAGGCGTGCTCATCACGCTGGTATGGCGTGTGTCGTGCTTTGGGGCCTTTATACAATTTCGAAAATAAATCAGTTTCTGGTTTACGAGGCTTATTGAGGATTGCTGATTCAGTAATATCGCGTGAAACGAATTAAGGTATGTAACGAAAAATAATTTTTATGTGGTGAGTGTTCTTGCTGAAAATTTTTGTCGAACATTTGCTCACTCCTGTTTTAATTTTCCTGGAAATATGTAGCTTATTGGTCTTGTGAGGGATCGTGCATATCCATTTAAGTCGCGTGGACAGGTATACAAAAATTCGTGAAAGCTTCACCCCAAAGCAGCACCATTTCCAAAAAACACCCTTCCTCACCATGCTTGAAAACACGGGATGCTCATTTTGGATATTCAAAGGGGAAGTAGTGTTGCCCGGCGTCAGAAGATATGATATATCGCAGAAATAATTTTGCAAACATTTTTGGAAGAACAATCCAGGTCCGACCCCATGGGTAAATTAAAATCGTATTCGCACGTGTATGTTTGCATGGCGGTGTAAAGTACCTGTTATATTATTTACAGGACCTCTGAAGTTGGCGCAAATACAGGACCCGTAAGTGTCGCTTTACACCCCCGTGTATTTGAGTGACTTCTGTGAAATACACAGGGTACGAACAGTACATCCTATGAATTTGTTTGTATAAATACAGTATACACTCCGGTTAAAACACTACCGGTAGAAATTGGGATTGTTAGCAAAAAAGTGGAACCTGAAAGCGCAGTGGCCTCGTTCTTGGCGTTTACGAGCAGACCTTCTTAATCTGAACTGGTTTTAAAAGATACTCTATCGTGGTTGGGAGATAGCGGTGTCAGGGAGCGGTAAGTCTAGAGGTACCTGACTGGCTTTATCACCGAATGGTGGTTCCCATGATATGGACCAGGTATCAATGTCCTGTTGACCCAATCCTAAAAGTTTTACCGCTATTGAATTGCAGTTGGTGGCATGAATTTCGTTAATTAAATGGATGCATGTACTTGGCCCGAATTTGACTATTAGAGGCATTAACGCCGACATAATCTCTCCTTGGTCAATCTTCAAAAGTTTGATTCCTTAGGATTCCTCTTCAGAAAGCGTGTCTCACACTTCGGGTGAGTCAATGGACAACTGCGGGTGGGGGCGACTAATCTCGAACCACCGAATGCCAACTTTATGACGCAATGAGGACCATAGTTTAGACCAATGCTCTATTTTTCCAGAAAATTACCACTTATACAGCAATAGGTGAGAGAAACAGAGTAAAATCACTGAAATATTGTTCAGTATCCTTTTAAAGATGTCACTTGTGATCTGATTTTAGGTATTAGTTTGAGCAATGAGCTAAATACACCTCTATGTAGCTCATTAGTTTGAGCTAAGAAATAGGCTACTTGCTAGTTAGGAAAAGCTTGCAGATTGAGGAAGAGCAAGGTTAGCGCCCCGTCTTCAATTCTTGTATGATACGTTTTGTTTCATACGACGTCTCATATGGCATTTCAGTATACGAGTGCAGAGAAAACATAACATGATTTAAGCATCATGCAACTTTATTTTAATGCCCTCTCAAAAAATTATGCTTCAGGTCCAGCCGGTCCTGGCGGAGTCGGAATTATCGCTGGACAGTTTCCCCACAAAAAGTGAAGGTCGTAGGTTGGAGTAGTCGCACACCAGGGTGTGTGGTGGTTCTCCTCCGTGCATTCATAGTGCAATTTTCCGCTGTATAGAAACGGAAAGAAACAAGTGGCGCCGTTGGAGTTCCCTCCCTTGGTCACAACATTGCTTGTTTCTGGAATACAATAATTTTGATTGGACATTTACGTCACTATGATATACAGTATATGCACAACAATGGAACGGTGGTTTTCACAAAAATTATTCTTCAGATTTCTCTCCTTTTTACTATGCATCAAATCAAAATCGTTTCCTTTCCCTTCAAGAATACAAATATAACCCAGACTTGCACTCTTTTAGTGTTTGTGAAAATTTCGTTTTGACAACTTAAAAGTTCTGCTTCTGCATTGATCATTACAACTACACGGACCTGTTGCTAAGATCGGTGAAAATAGATTGAAATGTGTTGAAAAGTAGGTCTATGGATTTTGACAGCCAGGTGTCATTCCTTTAATTCCTTAGGTGAGACTTAGCGGGATCTACTCGAAAGCCTTAATTCTCCTATACCTCTCCCCGGATATGAAACCCATCCGTCTGTTGTCTTAGTGCTCTAATGAAATCTATTGGAAGTTAAAATGAAAGAAAAGATGAAAATGCCCCTACTTACTGGGATAAACGCAGTTTCCCCATAATCTGTCGCTGTCGTAATCTGCCGTCACACCACACCACGGTCTGTCATGATTGGTCACAATGCAATCCGTCCAGGGAAGGCCATTGTATGCGAAGGGAAAAACGCAGGGTTTTTTCCCGCCATTGCCGTCGTAGGTGAAGTTTAATGGATTCCAGTGGTTCTGTCCCCCTGGAAATTGACATCATTTTAGAAATGACATAAAAATTTAGTTTAACAAGTGCATCTGCTATGATACAAGACTTTCGCAAAATTCACAACTCTTTGCAGTGATTACACAGAAATGCAAGGAAAGCACCAACGTACTTGGGTACAGACAGTTTCCCCACAGACGTTCTGCGTCAAAGTTGGCTGTGGTGGCACACCAAGGTCTGTCGTGGTTGTCGTCTATGCATTCGCCAATGGTTTGTCCTTTGTACACGAACGGGAAAACACACGGCTTGTTTTGTCCATTCCCTCCATAGGTTTGATCACCCCCAGCTGAAAACATGCAAAAGCAAAAGTTGTCCAACTAACCCAATTACCGAGTAACATTTCAATTGACATCTGCCCTGAGGAAATGCAACAAGTATAAGTGACACCTCACTACATATAATGTTCCGATAGAAAGAAATCGATTTAGTTGTGTTCTGCGTGGATAAGCGCTCCTTAATAATTTTGAATTCCGCTCACTTGAACAGGCGACCAGTGGAATTAGAAGAATAAGTTTAAGCAGAAACATCGTATCCAGCGGGTGCTTCCTGAGTCTCAACTATAAATATGGTATAATTTTTTGGACCGACGACATCTCTCGACGCTGGCGGTGGCGCGGAATGTAGGTGGAGTTGCGCAAGCGCAGCCCAATCTTGGTATCTCCCTGACCCTAGTAGATGCATTGCTTTACACAATCATGTTTTGCATATCGTCTAATAAGTACTTGCATCGGTACGTTTTTCCGTATTGATCCAGTTTGGTTCCGCTTAATCTGAGACCACATAAGGGGAATAGTAAATGGCAGTACTCTAAAGGCAAAGGTAACCTTTTTCATGTCATTTTTAGCAAAAATAGGGTTCGTTGATTATCCCAGACATATTTTTCACTTATTTACTGCTTTTCGTAATTTAATTAATTACTCGTCGTCTACTCAGGAAGTGAAGTTTTGGGAGGCAAGAATTTTGCGCCAATTTCTTTTCATATAGACTGACTGTGAGAGCAGTGGGGTCAGTCATTGTTCTACCTCGGTTGTGATAAGTTCAGTCGTCGTTTGTCCTTCCTTACGAGTCAGTCAACATGCCACGCTGTTGCTGCGTACTGGGGTGTACTCATTATAGTCTCACGTACAGAGGAAGATTTGTCCCACTTGCCGGAGTGTCCCGCGACACACTCCCACTGGAGGGTGATCTGAGCACCCAAACTGCTTACATCCCGCCGTGTGACTCCCTCGCCACACACCTGGCACCTTCCAAATAGCTCCAATACAAGTCCACAATAAACTTATCAAACTTAGGCTTCCCGATCTGTACATTGTATGACGAACTCTCCTCTTCACTGGGTGTCGAACTGGGCCTGTATCCACTCCCACTACTCAACATCGCTGCAGGGTTGCTTACAGGATCTGGGCTAGAGACAACACCACAGGGCGAATCACTGCTAGTTCCCGGAATTGCATGCAATGGGGGTACGTTCGGAGGCACGGGTGACAGTAGATGAAGTGCCTTCAATCACTGTATAAAGTGGCCACAGCTCGCGAGGATTCTCGCTTCAAAAACGCACTTCTCGGGGTTGGCGACGGGGCACTACCGGGAATCAACAGCGACGGTATGGTACCCTTCTTCAGGCGTTGTTTCGCAGGGACCTTCATCAATTCAGCGTACATATCTGTCATAATCTGACGGCAGAAAATGCTTGCCACACACTCGGTAATCCTCCATTGCTTTGTACGTTGCGTCGACGGGTAGGGCTGAGTTCTTCGCATGAACGAGCTAGCCAAGTACGGCGAAGTGTGTCATCCTTCGGAAAGCGACGCAAGGTACCCAAAGCTATTGTGAGGCGATAATAAGTACATCCCGGCACGCAGCAACAGCGTGGCATGTTGACTGACTTGTAAACAAAAGCAAACGGCGATCGAACTTATCACAAACGAGGTAGAACAATGACTGACTCGACAGCTCTCACAGTCAGACTATAATGAAAAAAAAATGGCGCGAAACTCTTGTCTCCCAAAACGTCACTTCCCGAGTAGGGGACGAGAAATTAATCAAATTACGAAAAGCTGTAATTATGTGAAAAATGTGTCTGGGATAATCAACGAACCTTATTTTTGCTAAAAGTTACATGAAAAAAGGTTGCCTTCGCCTTTAATGTCACGAAACGTATCGGACACTCTCGGACCCATGCATTGCCCCTATATGTATGTCCCGCAAGCATATGACTTGTTAGAATGAAGGGATTATACAGCTCTGCCTCCAGGAGATTTCCCAATTCAGAAGGATCGAGGCTTTGGTAGGGATGCTCTAATCGATCGTTGCCCTCTCATGCAGTGAGCGAAATGTGACTATGCGGTGGGTCAGCTTTCAGTGCCCTCTCGGGAAGGCGTCTGGATTTTGTATTGGTAGTGCCTCAAACCGGGAAATAAATTGGTAATGACTCATTGGGGGAATGGTGGAAAGTGGGGACTCCTATTCCGCGGACGCGTTCTTTGATGCGAGTAGGATTATCACCACTCGATAGGCTTCAGGTACGCGTTTTCCTGGTCGCTCAGGTGCATGTATATTGCATGTGAATGTGCGGCTACCACTCCTTCCCACTATGCGGTTGAACATCTCTGATGGGACAAAATCAACAAACTGAGTTTAATAATAGACCGGCAGTTCACGTGCTTGAACTTCGTGTAGCAGGTTGATAAAACAACTCTCCTTCCACGTACATGTAAATGTACATCTGCGAGGGATCTAATTTTTCTTTGACGGTATAGTTTCTGGTACTTTAAACATATGGACCACACGCCACAGCAATCGTTCTCCACACAAGGTTCGGGGAGTCTCGAGCACTTACACGAGTGACACAGTGGTTCAAAAAATCCGAGGATATTTGGACATTTTCCTATTTTTGGAATAGGACGCAAGAATGCAAACAGTGGTAAATGAGTCAGTACTGATAATACAACAAATAACCCAAGCATATTATTACATAGCCAACAGGGTGTGATGAAACGCCGCCGACACCCTAAAGTAAATAAGACTTATCTCCATTAGTTTGCTCATGATTGATTCAGCTATAATTGTGCGTCACTTATGTCACGTACATCAAGGATATACGAGTGTCTCCGTTCGAGCGCCCCCTCGTGTGCGCGCATGTATTACAAAGCACCGCACAACGTACGTGTTTGTAACAAGTGTGTTACTACATGTATATCTCGATTCGTGATATGCAAAAGTATTTGAACTCGGACATCGCCCTCGTTCAAATACTTTTGCATGACTGGTTACAAAAACGTACGTTGTATATTACATATATACACATACGCACACATTTTACATTTTGACAACAGATTTGCGTCTTTCTTCAGATTTTATTTACACAAGTTGATTTACTCTATATACTGTTTGTTTTGGTTATACTCACGAAAGTGCCGTCGACTATACTTCAGCTAGAAGATAAGTATTTTTGGAGAAGATCGTTATATAAGGGACACACTAATAAAAACGAATTTCAATTTCCACAACGTTTAAGTCCCAACAAATGCACCACTTTTCATCTACCTGCTAATGACAATGAAATGGATTGAGTTCATCTGAATCTGACCAAGCTTGATAAAGAAACAAAGCTTTCAGGGGCGGATCCAGAATTTTGGATGTTGACCGTCAGACATTTCCACCCCCGTACTGCCCAATGGAATCTGGGGGGATTTTAGGGGGGGCATGGCACCCTTGCCCCCCCCCTCTAAATCCGCCACTGGCTTTCAATATGTGAAGCGCAAAACCAGCCGTCAGTGGCAGAAATCATACGTTTCATAGCATACTAGTGCGGCAAAAGATTCCCTACGAATGTTTTGTATCGTTCTTCATTGAATCTGTTGTCATGATAGAGCACCATTACGAAAATGGAAGCATACAATCTGTTGCATATTCCCGAATTCCCAGGATACCAAGCCGTTAACAAATTAAGCGAGTCCACTGACACGACAAGCTCCATTTATAACGGAGTCTGATTGATCCAAAATCAAAACAGACGAGTGGCAGATTTACGTTTTCACTAAGGGGGTTTAGCCGAGTAGGATTCGTGCGAGTGGGGGAGGTAGGGAGGGAGTTTCCCTCCTCCCGCGTAAGATTTTTTTTTGTTTTTTGTAGCCGACTTCGTTTTCCTGGCGATATTTTTCATTTTATTTTTGATCCTGTCCCGGGGGGGTTAACCCCCCTGAACCCTCTCCCCTATAGATCCTCCTCAACAGACACTGCATGTGCTGCGTATTATTAGGTGCCACAGTCTTACATCATGGGAAAAACACTATTCTGGCACGACAAAGGGTTTTAGTGTTCACTGGTGGTTTAGCTAGTTAATGTTTACGTTACGTTGCCATTGATTCATAGATCTAGTTTTTTAATTAATTCGCGTTAGCTACTTTTTATTTGTGAAGCGTTATGAAAGTGTTTGCTTATCCAAAGATACCATGTCAATTTCATCCCGACTTCGAAATATTACAATAATAGCCATACTGCTTTTCAGAAACAATAAGTTTCATACCTGATGTGATCACCGATGGCTACTACATCTGCCGCACATAATCCGCCTCGCTCATTTCATTCAAAGCAGTGCTTATCACATGAAAGTAATTCAACTTAAAAAATACGCGTTTTAGTGGGTTTGAAACGAAATGATTGTCCCCACATGAAAATCGTCGGAGCCAAGCAGCGAGCAGTCGACAAAAAGAACAACTAACGCCCTTTGCGACACGCGGCGTTTTTTTCCAACAGGTGCCGCTTGGCCGCAGAACGACTGCATTGAGTAAAATCCAGTTTTTCTGCCAACTTCACCCCATTTTACGGTACTGGTTTGTCCAGGCGAATATTCAAATCTAATCGTCATGCTTTCTACATACTTCAATCACCGTTTTTAAAATGGCGGACCCTTGTATTATTGATGCTCAGCGACTGAGGAATCTCAAGTTATGTTTTTAGGTAGCTCTCAAACAGCTCAAAATAAAAAATGACTGGATGGCAGCATTTTTGAAACGCATTTGTGGAATTTGTAATAAATCTGCTTTCAAAATCTGGCTAGCCTGGCTCTATCAAGCATTGGCAGGCGGGAAAGTACTGGTGGTTAAATGGTCTGAAAACTGTTACTGAAATTTATGTTTTTATCACCTTCTTGAAGTCTTGCTTCCTTTTACGGTGGAAATGAAACGGTAAAAATATAGGGCATATAACAATAAAATTTCTGTGGTCATGGGCATATAGAGCTTTGAAACGACTAACAAAGTTAACTATTAAACCGCAGTTTTGTGTACGTGAGCACTGCCAGACAAAATCCAATGAGGACGACTGGGTTTCGAAGACACAAGAATCTCACTAAGTTTGTGTGATCACGTGATTCACCTGGCGATATTTCACGAGAGATTCGGATGCAGACCTATACATCGCCTCCTCTCGGAGGTAACCTTTTACAGGAAAATAAACCCAGCTTTGCAGATATATCAACAACTACTTCCCAACTATCTCTCCGAAACAAAATATTGCTTTGCAACCCTCGTCAACTCCCAAAAGTCTGAGGCACGTTTTGAAAACTCCTTCCGAAGTCTAGTGGTAAACAGGCAAGCTTGACCTAGCTTCAGGTGACTACGACAACTGCCGCCGTTAAAGATCACGTACTAAGTACCATAACATCCATATTAAGATACGCAGAGG
Source organism: Phoronis australis (assembly GCA_002633005.1). Classification (NCBI taxonomy): domain Eukaryota; kingdom Metazoa; phylum Phoronida; family Phoronidae; genus Phoronis; species Phoronis australis. The sequence continues at coordinate 1,271,656 of NMRA01000052.1, forward strand.
ATGTGATTATCCTAAATTAGCCCCAACGCGGAATAGACATGGGCTGCGCATATTTCAGTGCTGCGCCGCCCATGAGAGAACCCGAAACTCTTGCGTCGAAGCCAACGCTCTGCTGGTTGACGGATAAATGCTTATTTATGTAATACAGCTGTAAGAATCGGTGATTTATAATAAAACAAAACTTATTTTATTATTTTGTAGCTCTGGTCAATGCTATCAACTTCAAAGAGTTCATCCCATTTACCAATTCCCAAAAATATGTTAGTTGTAAAACGATAATGTGTCTAAGTATCCTGGCTACCCTTGCGAAAAAAATAGCCTTAAGTTTCATTGGGCTTTGTGAACGGTTTTTGAAAGTTTTGGCCTAGTATGCTATTAAATATCTTCCAGTTTTGTGCACGCTGTGCAGCAGCAGGGTGGAGTTGCCTGGGCCTGGTGGTCCATTTCCAAAAACTATTCAAAACGGTTGAGTGCCAGCATAGCGGGTGATAGCCAGAGCCCCAATCTCGTGATTGCAGGCACCTACGAAAGTCGATCTTGTGCTCCTACAGCGCAAAAAAGATGTATGTAGAATTTTCATTTTACGGGGGCAAGCGAATATACAGTGTATATCAATTCAGACACAGTAAGATGTTCACTTTTCAAAGCACCTCCAAAATCGGAATGTGAACTTTAATGGTTGCATTAAGTGACAGTCCTTAGCAAGCAGAACAGTCGTGTTCATGAATTGAAGATTTGCCCCTGTGTATAAATGACGTCAAACGGTGTCTCGATACAGCCTAAGCGGCATAACTGCTGCCGCCCAGCACGCACATCTATAACGCCTAACATGCTTACATACATACACACAAACACACACGCGCGTGCGCATACATACATCTACAAACATACATACATACATACATACATACATACATACATACATAACTACATACATACATACATACATACATACATACATACATACATACATACATACATAATTTGTTGAATACACGACACTTTTCATTTTTCACGGTCTTTATTCCGTTGCGTTCATACTTTCTGAACAA
>NMRA01000520.1:2923-13424 GCA_002633005.1 Phoronis australis
GCAGAATGGTGAATGTTGGCCAAATCCCCTTTTGTCCACTGACGTCACACGCATGCTGGCGCCCCCAGTGGAGGCCATGAGAACTCGTAAACCGAGTTAACCACTGATTTAGTCTATCAATACGGACCAAGTAGCATCAGACAAGTCACAGATTTGCGGATAATTCTATGTATCGTGACTTTCGTCAATCCTCAAAATCTAAGAATTAAGAATGTTTTTGTGGTATGTTACATAGTGAATTCTGAGGTTGCGGCATGATAAATAATTTTGCTCGGTTGAGTGTATGAACTGAGTCCTGCGTCCGCGGGTACTGAGGCCTACTGCGAATGGCCACGATACTTAAGTATGCAGAGGTTGTGTAAAACTTACGTTTGAGCTTCTCGTGATTTACGGCAGTGATAAGACGTCTGCTGCCTGTGAGTTGAATGCGGCCGAGCATTCGGTTATTGTGTTTTTCATATTAAAATATTGAAAGTTATGTCGACCAAAATGGTATGTTTTGTTCATTCTAAGTCGGCGAGTCGCATTTGCGAAAGGTTTGCCTAAAAATCCGAAAATAATTCCATTCAAGAACAGCACTGTCCGTGGCCTGGCATACAAGCAAATGTATCGGTATAGAGTATCTTTGTTTGATACAAATGATGTCAGTCATCATCCTGAGTCGAGTTACCAGTTGTGTAAACGAACTGCAGATTCTACAAGGGCAGGCTACCAGTGCAAAGTCTCCTAACCTCCATTGGGGGGCGCCAGCATGCTCATGACGTCAGTGGACAAAAGGGGATTTGGCCAACATTCACCATTCTGCTTCACGCTGACAGGAGTCTCGTTCCAAAACGAGGCTCGCTACGACTCGCTGGCTCCCTGCGTGCCGCTAGGTGGGGCGGTAGCCGCACCAGCACTCAAGTATCACTTAATTTACCTCGGAATTTTTTTTTTACACTGGCGTTTCTGATTGACTGGTCGAAATCTCAACAGGCAGCGCTTTACGCAAACAAACTGGCGCGAGTGATGGACTCAAAGTGTAAATGTGGTCTGTTGTACAGACAAATCGGTGCATAAAACTTATGTTCAGGAAATTTGAAGCATAGAAATTTTGATTGCGCCTTTTCGGAATGCATCTTTCTACTGTCGATGACTTTTGTTTACGATAGTGTACTGTATTCATACAGTATGAATAACACACCGATTAAATCGGCCAGATATGCGTGTACTGTAAATGTATGTGCTTCAAGCACGCGGCTGTTGGAAACTCCCTGCAGAAACGAAATAGTTGCTGCGACGCTACTTGCATGACAAGGCAAAAATCGTTCACAATCCGCCACTTTTTCACACTGTTGTGAAGCTAACCAATGACTGCCGAGGTTACATTGACCAATGCTAAAGCGCGTGGCAATGCGCGATACCTGCTTGCTGGCTGGTCTAAGCACGCAGGGAACCAGCGCGCTCCCTACGACAGCTCTGTTGGCTTATCGGCACACTGGTTGTACAGCTGTATTCCGGGTTGCTCGAACGGCTAGTAAAAATACGGACACTCAATTGTTTGTTTTAAAATCCCTAAGGACGTTGAGATTTGGAAGCGTTGGGTCGTTCATACGTTGCAGGGCCGTAGCCAGGGGGGTTCTGTCGTTGCTCAAACAAAAATCAGACATTTGACTACCGTGTGGTCTTGCACTGAGGAAACGAGCATGTTCACATTATTAGGGAAAAGCAGGTCTAGACCTAATAAAACTTCGGTCAATGAAGAAAGTGGCCCTTTGTCAATCAGTGGCAATGGTGCACAGTCTGGCAGACTTCATACGAGCAACAATCTTGATGGAAGAGAAAAGATTTCCAAAGTTACGTGTTACTTTTCCGAAGGTTCACTACTCCGAAGGTCCACTACTCTAAAGTTTCACTACTCCGAAGGGTCATTACTCGGATTGTCTGCTATTGAGTAGGAGCTGGCATGAATTAAATATTGTATTTGTGTCCATTTAGTAATCAAAAAAAGGGTTTAATAGTTTTAAAACATTGATCACATTGTTTACAAATGAGATCAGTTCCAATCGCTGTCAAAAGTGATTCTTGAACCTAACTAACGACTCGTTATCAAGCAGGGACGGGGCACGGGTCAGGGTTGCGGCGACCAACGGCGGTTTTAAATTTAAGAAGACTCAATGTGACTCTCTGACTTTGTGAAAACTGGGACGGACAAGATAACCTTCTAGCTACATGTGTATATTTAGTTTCGACCGGCCGTGAACGCGGTTCCATCAGGTGACGTAATAATTCATCAATATCCCTACTTCGTATTCTTTTAAAAGGAAAGCCCTTTGATGAGTTCCAACAATCCTCGTTCTGTCACGTGCTAATGAATCAATGGCGTCAATCTTCCAAATTAAAAGTATACCAAACCCGGTTTTGTCCTATTAAAAGATACATGTACTATAAAAACAACTTTCCCATCCAGTTCTCTGAAACAAAATAATGCTCTGTAAAGGCTCGACAACCCTCTAAACTTTCGGGAAAAATTAGAAAAATCCTTGCAAATTCTGCTAAAGAGGCAGGCGTGGACTACTCACCAAGCACCATAATGTCCAATTTGTGAGGTATTGGGTATGAATTCTTAGTACATTCCTACTTAATCATTCAAGATTGGCGGCAATGATGCATCAGCAAGTGTGAGAACGAAGATTGGTTGAAATCATCGCAATAAGGTTTACAATCCTTTTTAAGGAAGGAATCAATTGAAAATTCATACACCCCATGTCACAGTTTGGACAATATAGTCCTTGGTGGGTGGACTTTTCCCACAGTTGGCGTGTAAAAGGCAAAAAGCGTAGGTCGCTCTTCCGTTTAGCAAACTTTGAAAGGAGTTTTCAAAATTTTCAGCAAACTTTTGAGGGTTGTCCATGGTTACATAGTATTATTTTGTTTCAAAGAACTGGATGGGAAAGTCATTTTTAGAATCTGTCAATAGGCCAAATCCGGGTTTGGAATCCTTTTAAAAATGCAAAAGACACTTAGTTTTTCCTATTCGTAAGACATGCTGGCACTTTCGTATGCGCATGAAATCAATAGTACCCGGACGTTGTTTTCGATATACTTCACCACTCAGCGCATCTGATAACTGAAGTATCTTTTACTTTGCATGCAAAATTGTAAAAATTACAATAAACCTGTGTTCTAAGTTTTAGATATTTTCGGAGTAGTGAACCTTCAGAATAATGGGCTGTTCCCTTTTCCAGGAATGCAAGTAACACGCAAAAAATACAAACAGATAAAAATTTCAAGTCGTTCTCAGACTAAAAAAAATTCGTCCGAGTATGTATAAGCACCCCTGATTTGAACTTTTGGCGGAAGGTAACGCGAGAACGTTCTCCTTCTGGACCACATTACATATCCGAATTTGAGTCCCATTCTTTACGAGCAACCGTCACGGCAGCCTCATTTCCGTCTCATCTCAGGAACATTGAGCTGAGAGTCATTGTTGTGTATACAGACTTCCCTTCCCTTTAATTAAGCTGCGTCAGGGCCTTATTGAAACTATACCGGGCCGATCTTTGCAAAATATCCAAGGTCCACCCTTCCAGAAATTCGAAGCAACCCCTGCGCAATGCTGGCTACGAGCATGCGTTGTGTAAAATTTACAAAAGTTTTCGAAAAAATAGATCATATTTTGTCGCATCTCGGTTGCCCAGCTGCATCATAGCAACGACCGGAGAACTTCTTCCAGCCAGGCAGTGTTTTCATGATTGCGGGTTGAATGATGATGCATTTTTACAAAAAGGTCAGGGCCCTCAATTCCTCCCGAATATCGACTCTATTCCCCTCGCAAAATTATCGAAACTCCCCCGAAATTCCCCCCACGACGTCCTAAAATTCCCCTAGTGATTGAGAAGTTCTCTCCCGCGAAATTCAAATCACCTGAAACCACACAGGTGACAACTTGAAAGAGCACAAAATGGTACTTGAGACAGAGCCTATGAGAGCTTGCAACAGGGCGGGGGTGTATTGATGATGATCGGGAGGGTAGATTTTTCTCCTCACTCGGCAAATATATGAGCGTCTCAGTCAGAAATCCCAAACACTTTTCACCTCCGATGAACGAGGCCCCTAAAGAAACATGATAACTATGCTTGCTCTATTCAGTTAACTGAAATTGAGCTCTAAAACGAAGTTATGCTTTGGACGATTGAATTAGGTGTTTTTAATTTTATAATTCAACTTGGTCCAGGTTAATATTTGAAACCTAACACATGAAATAGATGTAAGAATTATAAAACCAAGAAAGCAGAATTGATGGTCAAATAATTACTTGAAGACTTGCACCAGGGAAAATAGCAATAATAAGGCTTTGCGCGACGACGTATTTTGATAACAATCCGTCTTTTTACCATCTGTCTACATGCAGACAGCGACGCATGCGCAATTCAATCATCACTAGTACAGCAGCGACACCGCGAGGAGAATTCTCCGAATAGCCCCATTACATCAATATAAAGACGTTTTTCATCAAAAAATAAAACGCTCGTAAGGTGTGCTGAGTTAATTCAAGGAAAATTACTTCAGTGGTAAGCACCTATAGTATTACTTGTCCTAGTACCTAATTCATCTTAGCGTGGTGAACTGGTAATCTGTGCAGTTTGAAACGACATGGTTTCACAGTTCAAACAGATGTGTCATAGACTATGTTGTAAAACAACACGACGACTGCAATACATGCGCGCGCCCAGCCTTTAATATGGGGGGCTCGAATCTCTGGTGAAGTGGACCTTTTGCTAACAAAAAAGCGGGAGGACTTAAAAACACCTTCAAGGCTGTGAACTGTGCGTCTGTGTCTTTTTAGTAGACTTTTTTCTCGTTTTCTCGGACTTTATTTTTCCCTGGGGCGGACCTCTTTATCCACTTCGCCAAATGGCCCCCTGAGCCCCCTCCCCCCTGGGTACGCGTATGCAATACATGTATATAAGCGGAACTAGAGTTTTAAAAAGGTGTTAGCATTATTAATTTTTACCAAAATTATTTTTTCATCAACCAATCTACACTTTTATCCGGCCATGATGTGCGAAATCGCAGATTTTGTTTTCTGTCGAGCACACTGAGTCCATCTGATTGGGCATCCAGAACGAGAAGGACAAAAAATGTTCACACAGAAACAACATATTGAGATACTGTAACCATTTCGAACAATAAAGTTTTGATTTATTTCAAAATATCACTATCACGCAGTAAAATCACACCGTGGCAGTAAAAGGGAAATGCCTAGCTAGTNTTTTTTATTTGATTTGTTTGTGCGTGTAATTATTTTTAGAGCTTTTTTAAGAAGGCCTTTGAACACTTTTAATTTTTGTGTTAACTTGTCCACAACAAAAGTTCCACATGCAAGACAAGTACATAAAGAAACAACATTGTTAAAAACAATTGTAATTTTCCCACGCAATATAGTCCATAGTAATCAGGCATATCAAGGGCGGAATTTCTGAATTAGGTTCAATTCTCTCAGGTTATTGCTGAAGGATTGCTTTTCACTTTGTCCAAAGGCAAAATAGACAGTCAGGTGGCTGGTTTCATTCATTTTCTCTCACCTGTAACTGAATAGTCAGAGAAATATTAGAAAATTACAAAAGAAAACACAAGACAAAACTACTTTAGTAAGGTAGAACATACTTGACGTTTCATCTTTACGTTAATATGTAGAAACTAATAATCTTTGTACACAAGTCTTATTTAAGATCTGAATTAAACTATGTGAAACAGGCTAAAGGTGATTTAATAATGTGTATTTTTAACGACACCTGAAATGTGCATCTGACCTCAACAAGTATAATTCATTCTAGGTGTGAATTTTTATTCCAATGCAATGTTATGACGTTCACTGAATAGTTATTCATGTTAATTGGGTAACTAATCTGGTAGTCGAGGGGGTGGGGTACGCTATAAATTAAGGAAACTCACTCATCTAGAGAATTTTATTGGACATACATGTAGCATAGCTTTGAAGAGAAACTGCTGTGAAAAAGTAACCATTGGGTCCTGAGCGTCACGTACCATACGCCTCTTAAATTGGGCGCATTCCCACCCCTGGAGGACAATATTGGAATAAGTGCTGCTAGCCTACCCGGCATCCGAGTCCTGGGTGAGTTTCCGAAAAGAAACATTTAATTCCACTCAATAAACCCGTTATTCAGTGAGCTAACTGGTGGGGATAACATCACCGAACCATGTCGATAGAAACCTGATTGCTAAAAACTTACCAAGTAACGTTATGTAGTCTCCCAAAGGGGGTTCGGCATCCACACACTTTTTGTCAGTTAGTTGACCTTTTTGACCGCAATGCTCCACGAATGTAGTAACCTTAGGCCTTTTGGTAATTTTTGACCGCCTGTCGAAGACTTGCACCAGGGAAAATAGCAATAATAAGGCTTTGCGCGACGACGTATTTTGATAACAATCCGTCTTTTTACCATCTGTCTACAAGCAGACAGCGACGCATGCGCAATTCAATCACCACTAGTACAGCAGCGACACCGCTAAGAGAATTGTCCGAATAGCCCCATTACATCAATATAAAGACGTTTTTCATCAAAAAATAAAACGCTCGTAAGGTGTGCTGAGTTAATTCAAGGAAAATTACTTCAGTGGTAAGCACCTATAGTATTACTTGTCCTAGTACATGTACCTACATGTAATTCATCTTAGCGTGGTGAACTGGTAATCTGTGCAGTTTGAAACGACATGGTTTCACAGTTCAAACAGATGTCATAGACTATGTTGTAAAACAACACGACGACTGCAATACATGCACGCGCCCAGCCTTTAATATGGGGGGCTCGAATCTCTGGTAAAGTGGACCTTTTGCTCACAAAAAAGCGGGAGGACTTAAAAACACCTTCAAGTCTGTGAACTGTGCGTCTGTGTCTTTTTAGTAGACTTTTGTCTCGTTTTCTCGGACTTTTTGTTTCCCTGGGGCGGACCTTTTTATCCACTTCGCCAAATGGCCCCCTGAGCCCCCTCCCCCCTGGGTACGCGTATGCAATACATGTATATAAGCGGAACTAGAGTTTTAAAAAGGTGTTAGCATTATTAATTTTTACCAAAATTATTTTTTCATCAACCAATCTACACTTTTATCCGGCCATGATGTGCGAAATCGCAGATTTTGTTTTCTGTCGAGCACACTGAGTCCATCTGATTGGGCATCCAGAACGAGAAGGACAAAAAATGTTCACACAGAAACAACATATTGAGATACTGTAACCATTTCGAACAATAAAGTTTTGATTTATTTCAAAATATCACTATCACGCAGTAAAATCACACCGTGGCAGTAAAAGGGAAATGCCTAGCTAGTACAACCGTGGCAGTAAAAGGGAAATGCCTAGCTAGTACAACCGTGGCAGTAAAAGGGAAATGCCTAGCTAGTACAACCGTGGCAGTAAAAGGGAAATGCCTGGCTAGTACAACCGTGGCAGTAAAAGGGAAATGCCTAGCTAGTACAAAATTACTGTACCGTATGGGTACATGCACCCCACTTCAGCAAAAGTCAGATTTCAACCAACTCTAATTTCATCCCTTAATTCAGTGGGATACGACAGTTAGTGACACACAATTGTGTTACTGGTACACTTATATTAACACCACGCCACAAAATAAATATGACAAAACTCAATAGTCGTAAACTCTATCTACCCTGTCCTACATACCAAGGCATTAATACACTGTACATGTATGTATCAGAAGACCATAATCAAAACATAATATTTAAATGATGGTTTTCCTCAAGTAAGACAAATAGGGATTTTAGTAGCTTGCCAGGCTACGTGACATTTGTCCCATCTGCCGTCCCAATATTAGTTTGTAGGGTTTAGCATTCTTGGGTATCCCGTCCTTCGATCCTACCCTATTCCTAATAACCTCACTGTATTAATGAAGCTTCGAATTGAGGTCCATACTTAAAATTGTACAACTATTAATATTGTAGTCACTTTTTGTGTTTCTTCGTCGCAAGAAAACAACAGATATCTTGGAGAGAGTAAAGTCACTAAACCCTTAAAGACACATCGGAATAAGAAGGGAAGTCAAGCAAAGTTTTTTCTAAGTCGATGCTTCATGGGCCATGAAACATCGACTTGAGTGGGTGTTCTAGGGACCAAATGAAGTTGAAAAATATTGTTTCTGCGATCGGATTCTCTCCCACAAAATATTTTTATTTTAGTTTTGATTTTTAAACTTCGAAAGACCAAAAACTGTTTCATAGATTCTGGTTGATACTGGAAATCAAACTTTGTTTTTGATTTGTTCTGCTACATGTATAACTAAAGATAACTAATTCTGTGCTCAAGTATACAATAATTTTCTTAAATCCTAGTTTTCACTTGATGACCCTTACATTAAAGGTGTTGTTACCAATATTGTATCCTACTGTAGATACTGAACAGTACATACGCATCTCGACTAACATGGTTCATCAGCAAGATGGCGGAACACTCCGCTCAACGAAAACCTCATAATGTCAACTCTAGCTACATTTATCTCAAATAGGTAGTCACACAATGTAAACACTGCGTGTCTTACCGGCTGCATACAACGTTCCCCTTCAACACGGCACTGAAAAAGATACCAAACCCGGTTTTGGCCTCCTAACAGATAAGACGAATTCCCCATCCAATTCTCTGAAACAGAATAATGTTCCATGTTCCGTAACCCTCCACACCCCTTAAAAGTATGAAGGAAGCTTTGAAAACTCCTTTCAAAGTGATTAAAAGGGCGAGCGTTACCTACGATTTTAGGGAGTTACATGGCAACTGTGGGGAAAGACCACACCGCAGGAAATATAGTGTCCAATCTGTGACATACTGGAGTAGAGTTTTTAGTAGATTCCTCCTTTTACCTATCAAGATTGACCCCAATGATGCAACGAAGATTGGTTGAAATAATCAAAATAGGGCTTAGTATCATTTTAATGACTTGACAACTTACTGGTCCAGGCCGTCGACAGGCGTGTTTCCGGTATGACCTCGTCCGCAGAAGCATCCATAGTCTAAGTATACCAAACCCTCGATGACATTTTTTCCCGTTGCACACATCACCAACGCAGGGTAATCGTATAATATAGAACGCTTTTCCTCTGCAATTTAACAATAAATTAATGCATGCGCGCACACAGTCCCGCAAATTTGGCGAAATGGACAAAAATGGTCCCCCTCAGAGAAACAAAATGTCCAAAAAAAGTACAAAACGAGACAACAGTCCATCGAAAAGGCAGGAATTCGGCGAATGCACAACCCAAAGCTCTGAACGTCGTATCCCGTTTTTATAATTTGTTTTTTAATGAAGGGTCCACGCTCCCAAAAATTCGAGCATCCCCCTAGTCTGGTTGCTCATATGAAATGCATTAATTTGCTCTGCAAGAGAGAACTGCTCCACGAATTACTGAACAGTGATACCATATATACCCAGATCCATGACGCAGTTTTGGAACTAATATCCCTAAAAAATGAGCTAAATAAATCTCGAAGTTCCACCCGGGTAAAGGTGATCCACGTTAGACTGAATAAGAAATATATTTCTCTCTTACAGAACGCATATACACCAGCTCTATGACTTTGATTTGATATTTTTCGAAAAAAAATAACTGATTAAAATACGGAAACACAGACATCAATATTTTGACAGGCTCATTGAAGAGAAAAAACGAGATATCTTTGAGAAAGTAGTAGAAAAAACGCGTTGTGTTGGTCTACAGAATTTTTCAATCTTAAATCTTTGTTTTCATGGGTATCATTGATAAACCATCACCACTTATAGGCACAATAAAATCAATACAAATCAAATGACAGACGGAAAAAACAGTAAAACTGTCTCCATGATGTACATGTATGAGCAAATAATCATCAAAATATACCATTTGAGGACAAACTGTCACTCTCAACACTTGTCAAAACGGCAAAGAAGAGCACGACACTAGTTAAAGACATCGTTTCCGTCGGTGGGTTCTACAATAAATAACTGTAACGACTATTGCACTAACTATATTTTAGTACGATGAACTTGAGGTCAGTGAGACGTAGTATGCTGGTACCGCCTCGATTTCGTTAACAGGTGGAAAAAAAGTCTAGTTTTGGTGATTTGAGCGTGCAATTGGACAACTTCAGATGAAGGTTGTTTTCACGCCATGATTTATATTTAAAATCTAATTTGCATGTACACGTAGTTGAAGTGGTTTTTGCCTTCAGCATCGGTATATTTCGAATGAAAAGAACTACCGTAAACATTTGGAACTATGCGCATGCGCTCATATACGAAATAGTGCTTTATTTTGCAATGATTTTCAACTCTGACATGTTTAATATAGTAGAAGATGGTCCAACGTTCCGCAGTACGGCTAATGGGAGTTTCCGTGTACATGCATCTTTGGCCAACAATCGAACGAGTTTATTGCACAAGGTTGTTGTACCTCTGTGTTGGAAATCTTGGGAAAAGATGACCCATAGGCGGATTTAGGGGGGCCCAGGGGGCC
>NMRA01000520.1:21254-56364 GCA_002633005.1 Phoronis australis
CCCCTTGGTCATTCCTTGTATAGACATAACTTGTTATAGAGTGCGTCTTCAAACGGACTCGCGACCAGACCACGGCGCCCGCCACAATAGCAATTCTTCGGAAAAAGACTCTTTTTTTCAAAAATATTACATGTACATAATATTACATGTACATGTACACTGTATGATATTGCGCAAGACAACTTTACTATACATCAGTTACAAACGTGTGGAGTGTAATAGAACGACACGGCATGACAGATGAGGTAAAAACGTTGCACGTCAATTCGCCTGAATATCAGGGTTGCAGCACCGCAGAATTTCCCCTAATCAAATCTAAATATATCTTAGAGTAAAGAAGCTAGTTACCTAAACAAATCAGCTATAGAACTGCTCTTTCAGCGGTGAATCCATCTAAAATGCTTGGCTACTTCAGAAGTGTCGACGGAAGCACGCGCACAATAAATCCCCGCGCGTTTTGCCGATGAGCCACAAAGACTCAGCAACTCACAATGCAAAAATCTATATTTTCAGAGTGAACCCCCTCAATTTTTTCCAAGTTGGTTTACTTGGGGTTTACACACGCTGACGGTGCCGCTTTTGTTTTGCTGGAGACGCTTTTTTTTAATTTTTGGGTCCTGGCCCGAGGGGAGGGGTTTAAACCCCCTGACCCCCCGTAGATCCGCCACTGTTGGCTATGTACTAAGTTCATACAGTACATGTAGGTCTGAGTATTTTGGAACACTATGTGGGGGGGTCATTTGAGAGACCGACACACGTCAATTCTAAGATCTCCGTCTGTAAGGTGGATTGGCTGGCTTTATCCATAATTTCTATATTTTACTTCAACTTCTAAAAACGCTCTGAGGTGGAGGCGTGTTACAACTATTATTAAAATCTCTTGGTCTGTTTACACCGATCTCTTTTCAAGAGGTCGGCGTAAATAGACCAAGAGATTTTAACAATAGTTGTAATACCTAGTTGACTCACAAACGCAAAGATATTGAGTTGAAAGGTGGAGGCCATCTAATGCATTTCTCCTCGTCTAACGGAACAAAAATCGCTGATATATTATCCAGTGACGATCAAATGTATGGTCCAGCTAACCAATTTTTTTTTCGTTTTGATTCAATTGAAAGCGTAATCATGTGATATTTTTACTAAATGTTGGATCAAAGAATGTCAGAGATCAGCTAGAATTAACGGGGACTGAATGTTTTGAAAAGTTTAAGTGCTTGTTAAAATGGTCAACAAGCTGTTTCAATATAGCTCGGAAATCTGTTGCTTTTACATAGAATTCACCAACACTAGCCATAAATTTCTGGTTGGAAAGGTACACGTCTTGTGTACAGAAATTTGATGAAACAGGACCCGGATACCTATCCCACTCAGTTTTTTTTACAGTATGATTTATGTAGGACCGGGTATGTGGACATTAAAATCCAATTCAGTATTTTCACAAGTACCACGCATTCATCTCAATCACCTGGATAGACTGCAATTTTGAAATCAGGCGATGTATAGCTCATTAATTTACGGCTATCAAAATAAAAAAAAACATGCGCAATTATACGCATATGATGCTATCATCAACAATGGCTACCAGGATATATTTTTGATGTTAATAACCGAAAAACCCAAGGTTTGCTCTTTTATAAGGTTTGCCAAAACTTCAAAGCCTCGATCGTGAGGTTATAAATTGGAGACCTTACATGTACACTTAGAAATGAGGTCAAGTTAAATGCGCAACACAGAGTACATTTGTCTTGGTATTGTCTTGCTTACAGGACATCTAGATCGATTCCTAATGTACACAATAATAACAAAATAACAAACGTTGTTTGGTGTATCCCCACAGCCTTTTTAAATTCAAAAGTAACGACACCTGATGGACTGTTCAACCCACAGTTTAGATGTTTGTAGAAGAGAAGTGATGAATTTAGATTTTCAAGCTGTTTCGTCTGAACGAGTGATCTTGTTTGCAAAATGCGTGATTGTGCAGCATCTGTGAAGTTAATAGTAAACTAACGCGCATGTTGGACAAAAACAAACCTCCTTTCTGGACTACTTGCTGTCGACTTTTACTAGAGATACTCAGCCATATCACTATCTCAATACGCTTCGAGGGCCACAGATACGTGATATTGCAACATACAGTGTCAACCTTTTCCTACGACATTTCTTCACACTATGTGAAGTCATTCACAATCAACAACAGTTATCCTTTTCAAACATTTTGAGTGAGTCCCGTGAAAACATGAGTAGTATGAGGCACAAAGTTGTGTTATTCGATGTTTATTGAGATGTGAGGAGCCAAGCATTGAATAGTGATCAACACTTGCAAGATTTTTGGAGTTTAAGTTTATACACCTCAGTTGCCCATTTTGATAAACGGCAAAGAGCCAATTTTTCAATAGTACATGGCTTTGTATACAAAGATGTAATGGAACTTGCGTGAAAGTTGGAATTTTGTAAATTTGATGAAGTTTCGTTTAGCGATACAAGGAGTGTCGTTCATTGGAAAGTGTGTTTTCAGTGTTGATTCAAATTTTTTTGGTAACTACTTGTGTTTTAGATGTTTGTGGCTTGATGATAAAAATGTTTCAGTTCCATTATGGACTTGATCTCATATCCATCGCACCTGCAGTGGAAGTGATATTAAACAAGCAAACTTTATTGAACACTCGCTAATATAAAATATTAAGTACGTGTTGATTCTGTTCGCTCAATTCTTTACGTTATTAACACTTTANTCATTTGAGAGACCGACACACGTCAATTCTAAGATCTCCGTCTGTAAGGTGGATTGGCTGGCTTTATCCATAATTTCTATATTTTACTTCAACTTCTAAAAACGCTCTGAGGTGGAGGCGTGTTACAACTATTATTAAAATCTCTGGTCTGTTTACACCGATCTCTTTTCAAGAGGTCGGCGTAAATAGACCAAGAGATTTTAACAATAGTTGTAATACCTAGTTGACTCACAAACGCAATGTTATTGAATTGAAAGGTGGAGGTCATCTAATGCATTTCTCCTCGTCTAACGGAACAAAAATCGCTGATATATTATCCACTGACGATCAAATGTATGGTCCAGCTAACCAATTTTTTTTTTCGTTTTGATTCAATTGAAAGTGTAATGGTGTGATATTTTTTATTAAATTTTGGATCGAAGAATGTCAGAGATCAGCTAGAATTGACGGGGACTGAATGTTTTGAAAAGTTTAAGTGCTTGTTAAAATGGTCAACAAGCTGTTTCAATAAAGCTCGGAAATCTGTTGCTTTTACATACAATTCACCAACACTAGCCATAAATTTCTGGTTGGAAAGGTACGTCCTGTGTACAGAAATTTGATGAAACAGGACCCGGATGCATAACCCACTCATGTTTTTCTACAGTATGATTTATGGAGGACCGGGTATGTGGACATTAAAATCCAATTCACTATTTTCACAAGTACAAGGCCATCATCTCAATAACCTTGATAGACTGTAATTTTGAAATCAGGCAATGTATAGCTCATTAATTTACGGCTATCAAAATAAAAAACATGCGCATTTATACGCATATGATGGTATCATCAACAATGGCTACCAGGATATATTTTTGATATGTTAATAACCGAAAAATCCAAGGTTTGCTCTTTTATAAGGCTTGCCAAAACTTCCAAGCCTCGATCGTGAGGTTATAAATTAGAGACCTTACATGTGCATGTACACTTAGAAATGAGGTCAAGTTAGATGCGCAACACAGAGTACATTTGTCTTGGTATTGTCTTGCTTACAGGACATCTAGATCGATTCCTAATGTACAAAATAATAACAAAATAACAAACGTTGTTTGATGTATCCCCACAGCCTTTTTAAATTCAAAAGTAACGACACCTGTTGGACTGTTCAACCCACAGTTTAGATGTTTGTAGAAGAGAAGTGATGAATTTAGATTTTCAAGCTGTTTCGTCTGAACGAGTGATCTTGTTTGCAAAAGCGAGATCGTGCAGCATCTGTGAAATTAATAGTAAACTAACGCGCATGTTGGACAAAAACAAACCTCCTTTCTGGACTACTTGCTGTCGACTTTTACTAGAGATACTCAGCCATATCACAATCTCAATACGCTTCGAGGGCCACAGATACGTGATATTGCAACATAGTGTCAACCTTTTCCTACGACATTTCTTCACACTATGTGAAGTCATTCACAATCAACAACGGTTATCCTTTTAAAACATTGTGAATGAGTCCCGTGAAAACATGAGTAGTATGAGGCACAAAGTTGTGTTATTCGATGTTTACTGAGAGGTGAGGAGCCAAGCATTGAATAGTGATCAACACTTGCAAGATTTTTGGAGTTTAAGTTTATACACCTCAGTTGCCCATTTTGATAAACGGCAAAGAGCCAATTTTTCAATAGCACATGACTTTGTATACAAAGATGTAATGGAACTTGCGTGAAAGTTGGAATTTTGTAAATTTGATGAAGTTTCGTTTAGCAATACAAGGAGTGTCGTTCATTGGAAAGTGTGTTTTCAGTGTTGATTCAAAGTTTTTTGGTAACTACTTGTGTTTTAGATGTTTGTGGCTTGATGATAAAAATGTTTCAGTTCCATTATGGACTTGATCTCATATCCATCGCACCTGCAGTGGAAGTGATATTAAACAAGCAAACTTTATTACATTGAACACTCGCTAATATAAAATATTAAGTACGTGTTGATTCTGTTCGCTCAATTCTTTACGTTATTAACACTTTATTCTTAAACATTTCCTCAAAAGTGGGACCAAAATCAATGTAATTGCAGTTATACTGCATGTAGAACGTATAGATACCCTATGGGCTACAAACTGAATTTTAGCACACACCAGCTTAATTTAACTTATTCTCATATGATGCGTTTCAACACGGCATCGTTTTTTCTCAAAATAATCCTAGACTAAATGTACATGTATACTTTACTGATTTAAAAATTCCTCAGAAATTTGGGAACACTGCGCCTGAAAAACACTTTGATGATCGTTGTCCACTTTTTTATTTTCTGCCTTTTCATGATCAGATTTGTTATCGATATTTTCAGAAATTGGTGCTTAACGATTTTGGCGGTACACTACTTTTGTCCAACAGCCAAGGAAGTCTTTCACTGGTAACCGCGGTAGATTACACAACTACGGCGAAGACCAGAAATAGTTACTCGTTTAAAGTTGATATCAAGTTAAAGGAGAATGCTATCCAAAAAAAAAACAACCTAGTTTGTAACAATTAACATCCATTCGATAACAGCAAGTACAGCTCTTTTACCTGACACCTGACGGAAGACGGAGGTGTTGAAATGCAGTCTGCTCAGCAGTTAACAACACGCTTACTAGTGTCAGCTTATCGTTTGAATTCATCGTTTTACACCAATAAATCATCAAAATTCGAAAAATCCTTACCAATACACCAATGTGATGAACAAACGTGATACATGTATTTCATTTCGCTGTTCTGCTTTTATGTATTTGAACGTACCGTAGCCTACAAAGTTCGGCAGGCCAATATACCTCGGTCGGTTGCAAGAGTTTGGGGTCTGTTCGATGATAAATTCAAATTATTCGTCATACAGACAGGCGAAACAGCTGTGTGTTGTAATGTTAGACGCGAATTTTTCAGTTCTAAACACACAAAACGCTTGCTATCCCGACCAGTGGCTCGGAACCCGATGAGGTCCATTGCGCCTGGACTGCAGACATCACGAACATAAGCCAGCCCAAGTTGGAAACTAAACTAGATTCTACTAGCGAGCCAAAGAAAAATGTGCACGCGATTATTTCGGTGAATTAGCCGCGAAACTGCTAATCTACTTACCCTTCCATAGAATCATCAGGGCAAAAGTTGTACAGTAACAATGATTCGAATAATGTATATGAATATCTAAATAAAGATTCTCCTTACATCTGACAATATATTATATAAAATGCATCGTTTGCACAAACTCCGTCCCTCCCGCTCCACTACAGACCTTTGTTGGGCCCGTTTCGGCACCACCTTGGTCCCAGGTATTGCACCTGCCCCCTATTTGGATTTGAGGTGTTCTATTTTTCTCGCGGGCCGTTTTTTCGCAGACGCGGAGGAAGGGTGGCCAGCCTCCCGTTCAGTAACGCTAGGACCTCGCTAAAAAGCAATACTTCGCGAGATTACGTGAGATATTGCCGTGTATTTTAAATGAGAACACGTGACTTTGACTAGGTTTTAGCTAGGTCCTAGCGTAGGTCCTAGCGTCTACTGAACGCACGCCAGTTTCTTACTGGCCTTGGTGACGTCAGTCGGTCGTCTCAAAGGCCTGGGTGACGTCACTCCGTCGGCTTAATTTCACTCCGTACGGGTTCTGCCGCGTTTATAATTCATCAGGCCTGTCGCCGGCAAATTACTGGTGCCTCATTATTTTTTTTTACTCTTTCTTGAGTAATCTAAATTATATACCCGGGTGTTGGAAAATTGTCGTTCTTCAGTTATTCTGCTACTAAAATTGCGATGCGCTATACATGTACAGTACATGTATATGGGCGCCATTGCATCACCTATCGGGCCAATTTCCATGTTCTTCAATCAACTGTGGAGGTTGCGTACATGTCATAACAATCGGAAGTGGTTTCATTTCGTTACAAGTTTTTACTATTTTAGTACCAAAAAAAAAAAATTAAAAAAATACTCTCGAGAGATATCGTAAAGTTTTGGGAAATGGTGCTTCCTGTGCGTGTCACGAGATTGCACTGTTGTCAAAACGACGGCAGAAACTAGGAATTTCCTTTGTTACAAAAGGCGGAGAATTACGAAAAATAACGTTCATTAGATTTTGTTTACTTCTATAAAGGGCTGTAACGGGCACTGTGAATGTCGACTCAAACCCAGATTCTGCATGAGCCCCTGCAGGTTGTTACATTGTAACTCTAAGTTTCACGACGAGGTGACGAGCTGAGCACCCCGGTTGTGTGAAATTTCGGTGTCTAAACGGAGCTCTACACACGGCTACCTAGCTGTATGTTGACGAGTCTTCATAGTTACATGTAGCTGGCTTTCTACCTCAGTATATACATTTGTGATGCAACTTTTGTTAATACATCCAGGGGTGGATCCACGATTTTGAGTTGGGGCGGGGGGCACGGCAGATAGAGTATTAGCCAGAATTTTGCCCTTCTGACATTCACACCCCCGGACTGCCAAATGGAATCTGGGATAATTTTATGGGTGCCATGTGTGCAGATGTGTGCAGTTATCATAGTTTGTGTGTGCGTGTGTGGGGGGTCAGACCCGATTTCAGGTGTCTTTTAGTCCTCCTTTTGTTTTTCAGTAAAAGATCCACATTACCAGAATTTAGGGACACCTACATTTTAGGCTGGTTGCCCGAGACTAAGTGATGGGCCTGCCTTAAGATAAGCTAGATCACCACAGCAATTTAGCACTAACCAGTATACATGGATAAGTTTCAT
Organism: Phoronis australis; assembly: GCA_002633005.1. Classification (NCBI taxonomy): domain Eukaryota; kingdom Metazoa; phylum Phoronida; family Phoronidae; genus Phoronis; species Phoronis australis. Next base: position 28,698 of record NMRA01000520.1, read on the forward strand.
TACTACACAAACCTGCACAACATGGCTGACTACCTAATGCGTGCATTTACATGCCAAACAGTAATTTACTGCTTTTGTCAAAATTGCACGCTGCACAATGCACCATCACGACCCTTGAGACCAATGGACACGTTGAGTGAAGCGGAAAACAAACGAAGTTGATTAATATTATGTTTGTCTACACCATGTTCCATCACCATTGATTCGCCTATTTTATACAAGATGCGGGTATACAATAACTGGTAGCAACAAAAACCGCATGAGCATTGGTAGATTTACAATGTTTACCATAAAACTGTAGACTCAAAAGTAGTATAGTAAGATGTTTAGACGCCCTGTTTAAGAGGGACCTCGGTCAAAGGTCATCAATCCGAAATGTCTAGTAATGTCAACGATCACTTGTGATGGGTGCAATCTGAAGGGACACCATCGGCCTACCACACGGAAAGTCACGGTGTCAATGACGTCACACCTCATTACGTAAAATATTTAATTAAACCCGTTAGAGAGGCAACTTAATCCAAGGTCAAGGTCATGCGTGTAACCAGAAAACGTCGGTAAACCGGAGCGAAGACGAGGTCGTATTGGAAATCACGTGACTGATGACGTGATTAGGCAGGTTAGGGCGTCTGGCACCGTCCCCCAGCCGGATGTTCTGACACTAAAAATACGTTGAATATTACGTGTTTGTAGAGATCGTACTGATCGAGAGCCGAAACAAAATAGGGATTGCGCTGCGTACTGAGTAAGAACAAAAGGTGGATCACCTTATTTCGCCGTGCGCCACGTGTCGTCGTTGCAGTATTCCCTTTGTTTTTTCTCATCTTTCAACAATAGATGTCGCACCCTCTCAACCCTCAACAACAGATGTCGCGTATATCTAACCCAGGTACCGACGGTACTAAATTAATAATACTAATAATAAGATGTGACCACCTAAATAGAACATAAACTTATTATTTTTTTAAACGTGTATTATTAACAAAGTACATTCGAATACACTGCAAGCATAATCCAGAAATTTAGACATCGTTATCCGTAAAGTAGTAAATTATTAGTAGTAAATTATTAAATGTCCCGTATTAAATGTTCAAAGGTCCGGTGGTGAATGCGTCGTCGAACACTTGTCTTTTGGGATAAAAGTAGGTGAATGCGCACCTCTATTGCAGATACAATGTACATGTATGTATACATGGTGTTATCGCCGACTAACCTAAATCCTTTGTTGAAGGCCGAGCTACTCTTCGTGGTCTGAAGCACTAACTTAATTTCATTTCTCTACCGTTGTACTCCTTTACATCTAAAATGAGATTGACCGTCGTCCGCCTCCACGTATTACGTTTCAGAGCAAAGAGCGATACAGTAATACCCTTCGAATTCCAACTTCAATAAGCCCGGCGTGCGCGTGTCGTGGACTTTGTTTCCTTACGTGTCTGTTCGCGGCAGCCAGAGATGTTTTTCCCTCTCGAAAACTGCTCGCATGTCGGCTTTAATCACGTCCTCTAGACATTTACCGGACATAGCCATGTACGCCGAGTCTGTGTCCATATCGGATCTTAACATGAAGTCGTAGTAAAACTTTAACATGCACAAATTCGAGTACTAATCAGAAGCCTATTTGAAGCGACAGGTTCACGCGGATGGTCTCCTTTTTCGTCTCCAATTCATAGGTTCCGTCCCCGATGTAGTTCGCGTGTCTAAATTCCGGGAACTGGACTTCTCCATGACGGCGACATCCCGTTGCTTCCAACTTGTTCGATTGTATAGCCCCAAAAACAAGTTGGGAAGTTTACCCCCGTAGCCAGTTAACTCCATTCTGTCGTTGATGGTTGGAGGGCCTGCGCTCTTTTGTTTGATAATTGCCATATGGCTCTAATCTCCGATCAGATCGTATCTAGCCTGACTGGGGTGGGCTTATAAAAATGAAAGTTAAGTTAAGCCAGATGTTATCGCACGTTCAGCACCCTTCACGTCTGGAAAAGTTACTGAACGACAGGACGCTGTAATGCGTTGAGCCTTAGCCTCTCCGCAGTACTTCACGTCACGATGCCATTCTTGATTCGTTACCGTCTTACCCGGCATACGCCCTGTTACCTATAAGCTTCATCGTCTGCGCCACAATAGCTTCAATTGTTTTTTGTGTTTGTCCCCTTCCAGCCTAGCGTATCTGACTTCCTCACCAAAACGCTCGAAGCATTTTAGGGGAGCAAATTCGACCACTTGTTAGGTGTTTGTTATCTCCAGGACATATTCTAAGTACCCGGCATTTCAGAAGCGTGGTTGCCAACAGAATTCTCTCACCGACGAAGCTTCCCACCAGAGATCGTCGTGGTCGGCTCATGATTTTGTTTCTCTCGGCAAACTACAGCATAAAGTCTTCTAGATCGTCTCTACGATGTCTACATTCTTGAATATAAGTTGCATTTCTGAAAATTGCACTCTCAGAAACGTCCTGTGGCTAACTATATCGTCTTCTGAGAACAAAAAACGTAGGGTATCGCCTTGCCGTTTCAAATCCTCAAATTTACACTCCCAAATCTCTTCGTAATCGAAGCCTTGGTCGATGATATACATGTAGTCTCTTATTTTTCTGTTTTCTATTAGCTTACTCACGGTGAAATTTCAGGTTCGGTTCCTCGCCCTCGGAGTTCAATCGTCTTTTCTCGTGAGACGACTCGTGGCCGTGCCAGTAACATCCTTGGAATTGGAAAACTTTATGCGACTGACGACAGAAACTAACCGTCCACTGGAATACGACGCTGCCCACTTTTTTTTCAACCCCGTTGACTGTTGACGAATACCAATTCCTCGTTACCACGTTACGTAATCCAACAAAGCCGTTGTCTTTCGCGACTTAGGGTGGGAAAATTCTCGTTGGAAAATGTTTTATTGCCTACGACGAATAAATGGTACGGTCTGATGCTCGTTCATGATGCTGCGAAGGTAAAGAGCATTTACATCGAAACCCAGAATCTTCGACACCAGCTTTGGTCTTTTTCCCACCCCNCCTTTGGCGTATAAAAGACTTTCCCTTTTCGTGGTACATGTGGAAAACAATATTGGAACCTCCGACGATATTATGTTTGAAGGTATAGTACAAGGACCTCATCAGTGGATCCGGTCTCCGTCATCGTGTTGTTACCAACCGCGAGCCGTAGTCAGGTCTCGAACAGCTGAGTTCGCCGACTGAGTATTTAAAAAAAATCCTTATGAGGAGGATGGAGGGACAGAAATTGAACAGAGACTATTTCAGTTTTTGCGTTTCCACTAAACCCTAAGATAGCTCATGGGCCATTTTTGTGCATCGGACACGGGTATGCCAGTACACGGCGGTGGGGCAAGCGATCAGTTCAGGGGCAATGCTGTGCTCAGCCCAATTTGAAGACTCGTTTACGACCTGTTGCAGAAACGGAAATATGAAGAAGGTTTCCCCAACGTGTACATGTACGGTCGCGTGTGTTTGATTAAGGAAAAGTGTATTGTATTGAAGCAATGCTGGAAACATAATAACCAGACACGTATAGAGTTTGAGCCTCAGCATCAAATTGTGGCCGAGATAATGAATGTGATTGCAGTACGCTTCCTTCAGGCTCCCCTGATTTACGATTTTGTGGGAATGCATGCTATCCACATCTACGCCAATACCCTCACTAGTACACTGTAGATGCCACGCAAATAATGTGAAGTCACGACCCCAGCTGGCACAGAGGCTTGAGTCCGACACAGGACAGGTGTAATTAACAAATCGCTAGGGTACACATCTTTCATGACTTTGAAACAGACAATACATGTACAGAAACGAGTATTATTTAGCAGAAGTAAAATCCATTTAGCATTACTATAATCAGATCGTTCCTGCTAAATGTTTTCGGCATTTGAAAAAATGCAATCAGTGTGAGCTATTCACGACTGGGCTTTGACAGTCAGGGTAAAAACTTCAGTTATATTAACAGTTCAAGACATTTATTACTGCAGACTGAGTAGGCTCTGACTCGGCTACACTGGCCGCAGGGTCGAGTTCGTACGGTCTCAAGCACGCCAAGTCTGCCGATATGGAGAGGTCTAACTCATTATCTGTTTCATCTAGGACTATAATATTACTTCCAGGTTTCATCTAAGGAATGGCTTGAGTGTCGTTGTATCCCCCATCTACATACATGTACCAGTCTTCATGACACTCGTCAAGCTCGCTCTCTAAGACTTAGTAATTTAAAAAACCATGACTATCCGCCATTGCGCCTTTAGTGTCAAGTGATCAACGTCTTCCACTGCTGACATCACGTGGCGGGAAACAAAATTCAAAGTTCCTCATTTTTCCCAAAGTAAATGCTTGTTTAGTTTGATTTTGAGTTAAACATTATTATACACTCTCTAAAAACTTAAAAAGTGCAAAATTCATTACAGGAACGTTTTTAGATAATTAAATATTACAAAATCTGCTATGAAATCAAACAAAGAAGTTGCATGGATTGGACTTAGGTGCATTGGTCTTTATCAATACAACTATTTGCTGAAAAATATTTTAAAGTGTCAGATAATTATTCAAAGAAGAATTCAAGTGGTTAAAATTAGAGTGTTTGGCCACACTTCAACACTGGGAATATTTACTTAATGAACTTATAGTTTTTTATGTCGCTCTCTTGTGTTGCAAGATATCCTTAGATTTTTGAAAAATGCAGAAAAGACACCTAGCAATGCTCTGGAATTTGCAATACAGGAGACCTAAAGAAATTCATGTACATTTGCCGATATAATGGAATCAACGCGTTCCTTATGATCTGAAAGCTATGTTATGTTTTGAGTTGAAAAGGCCGATGCTGGGCATTCTTAAGTGGAAGCAACTTGTGACCGACTTTATTAAGCATTTTTGACACACCTTCATTGACTAAAGACGCTTCGGGTTTTTCAGTGTCTTCGGCGGCTTGCATGAAATGATTTGATATCGAACGATTGCATCCTCTCATATTACATGTAGATTTTTCTAGTAAATCAATAACCTAAACCCTCACATCTTTAAAACACATCGTTTTGTGCTGAGCTTCAAGGAGATTGAATCAGTGTTTAGAAACGAGAGAATAAATTGTTGCAAACCAGGGGAAGAACGGGGTCGACTGGGAGAGGAAAACATACAATGTATCTGCTGGTATCTGAAACCTATAAAAATGCGATCGTCGATGAAAAGATTTATAACTGTACATGCGTGAGCAGTGGTACATTTTTATTTAACGCCCCTCCTTTAAACTGAACTGAAGGCCTGTGTCAAAAAGCTGTTCACGGCTCCCGGTGCCCCAATCAATGCTATGTTAATTACATAAAATTACTGGTTAAGCCAACATTAGCCCCAATTGTTCATCCACCTTCCTGCGATTTTTTAAAGTCTCAGTCATTTCAGAAATGACTTTAGGTTTGTCTAAGAGCTTCTAAAATAAAATTCAGCTTCAAACGAATAACACTGTATTAAGCTGCTAGCCAGTACCCGGTGTGCTATGGGCGACATATTAACAAGTGGTGCTCACTGTCATTAAAACAATATCCAACGATAAAGATTTATTTAGACACCACCAATAGAATTCTGACCATTACAATTTAACTTCTGTACCTCTAGACAATAATGTGTTGACACAGTTGAAACAAAATGCAGCTGTACGCAATGATGAAAATGACAATAACTCGACTGATGGACTAACAACAATGAATAAGCCTATACAGTATGGGAGACGCGCATTCAAAGTTTCCGTAATTCAAAATTGCAAAACTCAGAAACCACGAAACTTAAAAAAGTCTTCGAAGCTTGGAAATCTTGGCCCCGGGGTACCCTTCTTCTACAAGTAAATGATGTCATAACTCGTCTTTGGCTTCCTCTGAAACAGAAAGGGTAATCGTTGTTTGCGCAACACAAAGGGCGATTACGCTTACAGTAGAAAGGGCTTCAGACGTATTCGGGAGGCGAGAGTTAAAGGGGTTTCTTAAAGTTGCTGTGAATAGCATTTCCTCGAAAAACAACTAGATTCGATCACCTACCATTGTGAAACTGGTTTCTACTTGTTTCTTTCTTAGACTGAAGTGGATTCATTGGCTTGTGAAGCCGTTAAGGTACACCAGTCCCAACAACAGTTTATAGCAGATGTTCAAAATCAAGGTATTGAACTATTAGATCGAAGGCGGACTTACAGCAGTTTTCATTGGTGCTACATGTACGTTCCAAAACAAACACTATTTGAAAGAGCAAAAGATTTTGAAAACTGCCGTTGTCTGGGTATGTCCAAATCCACAAACACACTTAATAAATGTCACACGTCGATACAGGGCGCACGACATATCCGCGAGCTACCGTATCGTCTTAAATGGGAATCCAAGTTTTTAAGAGTTATCTTTAGTCACAATACAACTCAATTTTTGGAGCCCTTTTCACGTTAAATACCGTTCCCTATACATAACCCTGCCTTGCTCCGACTGACTGAATTGTGATGGCCGCGTCACTTAACTATTATTGAACTCAAAACTCAGCAATGCCCAAACATGTTCCGGCATTAAAGTTTATAGTCAAGCTGGCACACAAATACACGGACTTAAATTTGCCTTTTTCACATAAGATGCAAATGGATTCGCAGCTTCCATCAATGTAAGTGAAATTTGAAAAACTTGTAAAACCTACTCATGGGACTCAGACATCGTGGGACAACGCACAGTCAGTTCCTTCGATGCCCAAAAGTCACTGTTGAGACCAGTTTCATAACAGCAAGCGGGCTAGATTTTTGTGACACATGGGGCACATGGCGATTGTAAGACAACAAAAACATGGCAACCTGGCAGTTTCAACAAAAAATGCAACCAAGCTAATAACTTGCCAGAAGCTTTGTTAGCAATTTCCGGTGCATTCAGGGTGCGATTGCCACATCAACACGTAACCTGTATTATTTGATCTACCGTTTTAATTGGCTCGAACAAACACTGCATCTACCAATACAGCATTGAAGGATGAATTCCTGTAAATATGGCGATTTTCTTGCAAAAATTCATAAATGTCTGAGGTGTAAGACATATACCTCTATACTTAAATGACTGCTTGTACCTATTGGGTGCTGACTAAAATAGTAGAAAAAAACATTATCGGGCTATCACTAGCACATAGATGAAAGCACACTGCTACAGACACTTGCCCTTTAAAAAAAGTATTCACAATGCTTATTATTATAAAACTAGTTTCAACTTGTTCCTTGCTGAGATTATTCACTTCTGGGCGACCAGAGATACCACATTTTGGCCAGACACCGCGGAGTCTCAAGCAGTAATAAAAGGCCAGTTCGGAAAACAACGTCCAATCCTTGTAAGCCTCAACGCTACAAAGGGTCATGGTGTTTAGTGTAAAGACCAATCGTCACAAACCAGGCAGGGACTGACATGGTTCGTATGCTATAGGTATTGAAAAATAAAAAAAAACTTCAGAAGTAATCTTCACCACAGAACCGTTGCATGTCTGACGAAAATTAAAATGTTCAAACTGCGCTAAAATGACGCGTTTCAAAACCTAAACGTGCTCCCGTCTTAATCACAAAGTGCTCAATTTCGTACTTAGCTACATGTAGGATTTTTTGAATTTCGATACTTTCTGAATATAACTTACCATTGTAAAACAAGACCCGGGCTTGCCAGAGACAGAGAGATAGAGAGATTTCAGCATGTTTGGAAATGAAAAAGAGAATAGTATCAAAAAACAACACAGTAGCAGTCGCAACCTGAATGCATAGACATGCCCTTTAACTGTGCTAACCACAAAAGGACATTTTCTTTAACAAGGAATGTGTTTGTGGAGCACCTATGACGTGTCTTACACTAAATGTAAACTGGACAATGTAAAGGGTGAATAAGAACATGAGAATGTCAAAATGCAAAGTTTGATTTAATACGAACTTTTAATCTAGCATTCATAATTGAATTGGAAACTATAACAAATATAAGTTATATGATCACAACATCCAGACTATTTGGTGGTTTGTCATCAATTCATACATCCCTGGAGAGTGACAATACTTTTTTTAAAAGTAATCAAAAATATTTAAATCAAATAAGTTAGAAGACCCTGAAGGCATAGAACAATTCTCTAGCACATTGGCACTAATGTGCATAAAACATCTACACCCAACAAACAATTTATTAATTACAAATAGACATGTTACGACAGTGATTCGGATAAAATGTACCACTAAGCGCAGACCACACCTTTTTCCGCTCAAACCAAGAAACTAAATTCGACAGACTGCTATCTACTTGTTGTAATCAGAGTATTCACTTTTGAATTGACCATCATGGCAATAATTTACACAAGATTGTATTTACATAGACTACCTAGAAATACATACAACTGTAAGGACTGAAGTCTTAGTTTTGACCACACTGAACTACTACAAGACCAAAGCTATGCCTTGAAATGCATAGCTACGCATATAGTATGCCTCTAGGTGTAGTTATTAATATTAAAACAAAAGAAACGCATAGCGTTGCAGCGCGACCAGACTTCAGTGCAAATGGCGTGCTTCTAGGGGTGTTTATTTGTATCATAAAAAAGGCCATAGGATGACACAGGATACATTGTACAGGTTCAAAAATGGAAAACATCCTCTATCAGTAGAAAGGTATCCCTTGGGTTTCATGAAAATGAGTCACAGATTACGGAGAGAAAAAAAAAACAAATTGGCACTAGACCTCATCAGGAAAAAACTGGTGTAGAGTGATCATAATGAACTTTAAGGGATTTGGAATATATAGAGGGGGACACAAAAATGAAGGGAGTAATAAATGACTACCGATGGGCAGATTTCGCTGAAATCAGGAGGGCGTTGTCGTCACCCGAAGAGAAACTTTTATAAGCCAAATTTCGCAAAAATCCATCAACTAGACAAATCCAACTGGCGGTTTAGGCGATACTGCAGCGAATGCCTGGACAGAGAAGACAGAAATATACAGCCACTAAAATATTATTTATAGGTGGGCGCATAAAAACGGAATTTCATTACATGTATATACTGCTTAATGGACGAAATATGAAAACAAGAAGAAGCGAAGAGGTAAATTAAGTACATGGTTCAAAACGCATGCCGTTGTGCTTTAACTCCAAAAGCTATCCATTGGTACAACAGGATTTTCTTTCATTTCCGTGAGTTATTTTACAGCCAGCGTAATTTTTGGGAACAATGGAGATCACACACATTATTCAAGATCTGGTTTTTATATGAGGGCTGCTTTGTATATGAACATTTTCAATACGGTTTAATTGTTTTCAATTCCGAATACCTTACCAAGGATTAAAATTATGTATAACTAATCATATTTTCGGTCTTTGTCCAGGTACGTCCTTATGAGGAGACTCATTTCTTATACCAAATGAGACACAGCAGTTGGGAATTTGAGACATTTCATTTACTCTGCAGCTGACATTTTTCAAATGCACTGTGAGAGAGAGCTGTCAGCTTGTCATCTGGTAACAGCACAGATAACTTGGTGACATGTAAACAGTGACAGAAAATAACATGCTGGAAGCAAGGTCCACTGCAGGATGCTTTTTGGGGGGAGTATGACAAAATAAACATTGTAAGAGGAAAAAAAGAGTGAAAAGAATCGTCAAAATACATTGTACAATGTAGAGATCGGCAAGTTTTATGAAGGAATAATTATTGCGGCACACATCCATCGAACAACTACATATAAAAAGCGAATCACGATTTGGTTTATACACTTTCAAAAATTATCTCTGATGTCCGGGATTATATACCAGCTGACAACTCTTTAACCATGAATTTGAAATATGACAGCAAAACCCTAGAGGAATTAACCCGAATTGTGTGGTCTGCTCTCACATTTCACTTTGTACCGGGCAGTCGTCCCACATGACTGTTAGGTCAGAGAGGCTTGAGATTTGACAGCTTGTCAAACTGTGAACAGTGATTATAGATAAACATGAAATACAGCACCGACAATATTGGCATGACCCTCATATCTCCTCTAATCAACTTCCCGAGTAAGGCAAATGCAACTATAGATATGTAGTATTTGATGGATTCTACCCGTAAATCAACCAATTTCTTTCGCTTCTTTTTTGACTTTTTCGTGGAATTGGAAGTAGATGAAGATTTGGCACTCTGCTTTTTGCTACGCTTCTTTACACTACGTTGTGCAGTCTGCCTTCCCTGTGGTGTTTTTTTACCTTTTATGTTTTCTACATTTTCTGCTGGCTCCATGGAGTCTTTGCTTTCACCTCCTTCCTTTTCATTGGCAGCTACAATAGAGTAATTAGAAAGATGTTAGGCGAACCAACTGCAAACTTGGAATGGATGGTCAGGCATTGTCCTACAGGCTCAACACTTTACGTTTTGATTTCACTCGCACCACGCTAAGTCGCAGGCGGATCAACATTACCGGCTATGAAATGCAAAACTCATAATGGCCGAAAGCAACCTAGTGGGTGACTGAGCACTTGGCATAATGGTAAGAAAACACTACGACCGAAACCGAGTCAGCTAAACGGATTTCGTGCAGTATGCAACCCCCCCTGCATCATAACAGCCATCTCCATGCCATCGGAGAACTGTGTCCCACTACGCTATCTACCCTGTGTGTCTTCCCTCCCCTTCACCAGCCATCTTCGAGACCATGGGATCTTCACGCACCCCCAAACTCCTTCAAAGTCTTTTGGTGAACAGTCCACTTCAGGTTTCCAAACTCATCAGAAAAGAGGGACACCATTGCCATCTTGTTGCATGGTCTTGTACAAGGAAACGCAAACTGACGTCTAACAAACCTCAAGGGAAATTCCCTCTGTCCAGTAATATGCCAATTCCATAATGCCAAAGGAAGTGGGACACAAATCCGCATTTCACTGTTACATTGCTTCAAGTGCACTAAATACCCACCCCTTCCCGTCCCTCCCTGATTTCCATCCTCCTCCTTCACAAGCTGAGTCATCTCCACTACTTTCTGACCACTATGCACCCCTTCACTCTCAACCATCTTCTCTCAAATCTCCTGCCACCTCCTCAACTCTGTGCATTGTGCACTCTCCCTACGCCCTCTTCCCTCCTCTTCCCCAGTCATTGCTATGCCAATTGGTGCTCAGTGGAACCCCTACACTTCCCTCCACCTTTTCCAGCAGCCTCAATGCCATTCCATGCATTGTGCATCTCCTCTTCACCTTTGCCACCCACAACACTCCTCCTTATTCTCAAGCTACCTGCACACCCCTCAGAACATAATGAACGACCCCCCCCTCCTCACCTGGCTCAGGGGGCTTGAGAATGCACTCATCATCCTCCTCATTCATCTCATAGCCATCCTCGCACTCGCACCTGTAACTCCCCTCACTGTTCACGCACGACTGGTGGGACCCTGTGCACACGTCACCGCTAGCGCACTCATCAATGTCTGAGAGAAATCAAAAACAACTTTATAATTAAGTCAGTATATCATTTGCCTCTCAGTAAAACTTTTCTATAAATACTACAAAAAGGTTGTAATTGTAAACTGGACAATTAAGAAATTTAACATTTAGAAATTCTTGATTCATTAATTGTACTGTGCAGCATTCAAAATGACACAACACAAAGTGTTGAGCATAACAATTGGACATTTATTTCGCATATCAATTTTTGGGGATAATTTTTGAGACAATGAATGGAAATTGGCAGATTTTGATCTACTCCTTGCTACCAGCAACTAGGTACACTGTCATCAACAAGGTGAAGTTGATCAAAACACAACATCAGTCAAAGTCAACAAGATGTTAACTGAATAGCAAATGTCATTGTGTAACAAGATGGTGTGTGGGCAAACACTAACATCAATAAAAGACATTAAATGAAAGCTTGTAATGTACAGTATAAAACAAATTGATCAGACAAAATATCATTTCCCTTTCACGGCTTATTCTCTTAACAGCAAAATGATTTGTAATAACTATTGAGGTGGCACCATTCTAATTATAGAATGGCTTAGCCAGCTATACCTTCACACAATCCCTCTTCATTATCAGTGAAGAGCAAAGACTATCGTGAAGACGAATTTGGATTCAATCAGCCATTAAGACATGAGGAATTCTGGGTCATTTTGTATGAATTGTTTTGGCTTGTACATTACATAGTAATTTTCAAAAATAAACTGAACATTTAAAATTTGACGCTAGAAACACTGGCTACTGCCGGTTTCAATTACAGCTCAATAGCATGAGTGAACATCATTGCACTATTGTATATTTAAGCTTCAAGATATCAAACCATAAAGTACACCAGGAGTCAATCATTTTATAACACTTAGGGCTGGCTGGGTAAACGAGCACTACGTATTACATTTTACACTAAAGAAAATACAATGTTCATACCAGTGCACTTAGCATCATCCATTGCATAGCCCAGGGCACATTTGACACATTTATCGGCTCCATCGCCCAAACACTTGTCGCATGCCGAGTGGCATTCTGAAAGTAGGAATTACCAAATGCATACTGACATATCACCATATTTCAAACTAATAATAACCATGAACTTATGGATAATAGCAAGATAAATATGAGTATAGGCTTGTGCCATACTTATTCATTAGGGCATTCTTCCATTCATTAACTTCACCAGACATAGAGGGGTTGTGAGAATGTGATAACATCTAGCTCCTACATTGTGTATGTATATTAACTGCCCAGCACAGTCTTTTGTCTGATATGACAACAAGCAGGCCAATTATCTACCTGAGGCTTATTACTGATGACATGTGAACACAAAACTCAGTGCAAATTGGTACCTTCGGATAGGATAGTCATAACTTCGGTTGCAGTTGGGCGATTTTGCTGATTCAATAACATATTGATTAACATGATCAGCATTTGGCGAGAAAGTCAGAAATGCTATTGATTTGTGTTCAAATACGTTATAACTTAACCTTTATTTTAACAGCACAGTCCAGTCAGGCTAGATTTGATCTTATCGGAGATTAGAGCAATTATCGAACAAAAGAGAGCTGGCCCTCCAACCATTAATTCCAGAATCAGTAGCGTCATCCTCCCAACTTGTTGTTGAGCTATACAATCGAAAAAGTTGTGCTCAATGGGGAAAATGCCATAATGAGTAATCAATGCTAACACAACACTACAGCATATGACAGGTAACATATTGTTGTCTGGTCAGTTGGAATTGAATTGATGACCGGTCTGAAAAATAGCCAAGAAGTCAAGTATTTTTTAGCAAACTAGCATCATGCTGCCCAAACATCTACAGAATTGTCAACATTTCCAAGAAAAAAAAAGTTCTGTTGCTGTGTCACACCCAGTGACTATTATGAATTGGCATTTCATTGCATGTTCAAGAATTTGAAAAAATATGTTTCAGCAAGAGGTGATGATTTGCTACTTGTCTCAAATTTCTGACCAAAGTGACGACCACAGTGGGGACTGAGTCAACATTGCTTAGCTGACTGATGCCCATCTGGGTGGAGTCAGCTACATAAGCAATACATTACACAAAATGTGTAACCTACGCTGTAGTACTTGACACAACTTAGACAGAATTAATCCAGGTGGCACTGATACATAAGTAGCCACACATTTGTAATGTGAAACTTTGTCTTCTAGTTAATGTTTAAAACTACTGCAATATTCAAATAATTAGCTAAAGAAAGCGTACAACGCTGCAGAGGGCCTTCCTTGGAAGTTTATTGCATTATACACTCAGGTCAGCGATAACATAAATCATAGTAACACGTACTTGTGCAAATGAAAGAACCATCCGAGTTAGTGCAAAACTCTGTCTCTGAACATGGTGGCGTCTCTGATTCACACTCATTGACATCTGGAAAAAAGAAATTATACTTTTTCTCATTACTGTAAGCAAACACATATAATGGGCAACTGCACAGTCTTGGGTCTTCTTCAATGAAGAAAACATGTATCATCCTGGGCTCATACCTGGTGTGAATTCCATTCCATAGACAAGAGTACCTCATGAAAAAGTAAGACTTCATGAGTTATTGGCATACATCACGAGATATTGGCATGTATCACGAGATATCGGCATATATCATGAGCAAAGCACGTGATCACGCATCAAACATAGCTTCTTTCCCAAGATTCTTGTCACTATGGAACACACACTTGGTTTGACAAGGATGTTGTAACTCACAGCCGTGTATTTCCAGCCCAGTCTCCTTTTCTTTCAATGTTGGTAAAATAATATACTAGCTGAGTTAACACTCCAAGAATGTCAGTAATGCATTGTCTTGGGAGGAGCTCATAAGTGATATTTCTGACATACTGAGCTTCTTAAACTTGTTTCAGCACATACATGTATGTACTCATTGAAGGACCTTGCAGATTTCTGAGCCTCGTAAATTGATAATTTCCAAGCCCCAAAATAAAAGCAAAAATCAACATTTTTTGGAATTCTGATCCATCCAAAAATCACCATGCTCTCGTCAATGGGGATATATCTATCAAAAATTTCATGACAAGCCTTCATGTAAAACATAGAAATTAAAGCAGGACTGGTGAAAAAAATACTATGCCACCAGTATCTTAGCAGTACTTGGTTCTGTCCAAAGATTAATGTTTGCTACGGTCTGGTCAAAAGAAACACCCTTCTGATACTCATGATGACCCATTTGTCTTATTAGACAAGTGCCATGCATCCCTACCGAAATTAACAACAGTTATGCGAATAAAATGTTTTTACTTCAATTATCACTACAATACGAGCCAAAAATCGTCAGAAGAAATGACTAGAGATACACTGTCTTAACACCTGGCTGAAGCCTGAACATATTGACGGCTGAATGCAACAAGAATTCTCCATCAGAGATGCTAGAATGATGAGTCATGACGAATCATTACATGTTATGATGGAGCAACAGTGTTTTCTTTGAGTACTATTGGTGTGAACTGCACATACCTTGACAACCCTCCTGTTCTGCTTGTTGCCAACCAGTCTTGCACTCGTCGCAGCCTTTGGGTCCAGCCTCCCAGCAAGTAGATTTACATGACATGTGACACACTGAAATAGAACGAGCTAGTTAAAGACACTATGGTCCATTACATTCCATTACCAAAAATTAAGAAAATACTGCGTCATATTACACGATTCTTGCCACAAATTGATTGATGATCATTTCGGTGAAGACAGAATGTTGAAGCAGTTGTTTATCTTTTATCATTTTGAAATACATATAATGTAAACATGCCGTGCAACAAGTTACAGACAAAACAAAGAGAATAACTCAGGGATAAAAGTAAGGTAATTTCCAGGTCATTTTATAATTCACCATTAGTCTTTGACAACAGAAATTCAGGGACAATATACTTTAATAGTGAATTCCATCTGCACTTAGTGGTCCCAATGGGGAAATGGGCTCATTTTGTCTGATAACCTTTAGAGTGTGCTGCAGTGAACTCTTTAAAAACCACAAAATCAAAAGTCACGTATTCAATAAAAATAGGATGAAGTTCCTGGGCAAACAGACAAGATGGAGACATAGAACAAGTTGCGTAATGAAAAGAAGAAAAATGACACAACTACTGTATCCCTCCACTGGGTACAAGCCGGTGTACTTGCAATAGAGAGCTTCAAAAATGGGGGTTGAATTATGTTTGGGTGGAATTGTATTGAACTTCAGTGAACAGCGCCGTGGGCTAACATTTGTGCATAGACTTGTGACCCAGAATGTGAATCATGCATTGCGCAACCTTGACCTTACGCAAGCTCTTGAATCCTACTTTCTAAGCCAGCTTTACACCAGCAACTGTACAGGAGCAAGAGAGGATGTTGGACGCACAGAGGAATGCAAAGCTGGCTTTGTAGCAGAGTATGTGGGCTTGTATACCAAAATGAACAACTAGGAAGTGGGCTTAAACCCAAGAGGACACAGTAGTGCAGAATGCAAGTCACATACGTTGGCAGCTAGTGTGAGTCTCGTTCTTGCTCTCCTCATAATACCCATCCACACAGTCGTCGCAAAGCTCCCCCTTGTAGCCACTATTGCAATCGCACTTCCCTTCTCCGCTTCTGGTGCCTTCGCCCTATAGGAATACATAGATGATTAATGCCTAGTCATTTGTCTTTTCACTTGCACCATGTTAAAGATATTCATTTAGAATATGGAATAAAAGCATTTATCAAAATCTGCAAGCTTCCACAAAGTGACGTCAGTTTTTGACAATAAATATACAAAAGGAAACTTGCCATCTGTACCAAAGCAAACACTATAAGGACATCAAGTATGCACGCTAAACCCGCATGTGGTGGTTATCAAGCTTTCATTATCAGAATCCACTCAGGCTTCTAGGTAGAATAATCAGGCAGTATAGCAGAGCATTTTTGAGAGAAACGAAAAACTTGTCTAACTTTGCAGTTTCCTGTTGACATCCAATTTTGGCCAATAATGAATTGTATCGATGAGATTTTTGAGGTGATGTAGGACGTCATTGGCAAATCTGAGTATTTAGCCAAATACTTCTGGGTGAAAGCCAGTGGAATTTCGATGTTGACCTGATAACCATTTGCCATTAATTGGGTCACAACGATATGAAGAACATGGGGGTTGGGTAAATTTCCTTTGAGGTAAATATTCAAGAAGAAAACTCAAAAACGCTGTGACAATTTTATGAATTATTATCATGTTTTTGTTTTATGCATTTAAGTTTGATTTTTTCACAGCCCCACACGCAAAATAGAAACACTTTAAAAACAACAATACAGTCGTCTTTTGGAGAGCAGTCCATGAAGCACGCCATCTGAAAGTTGTGATCATACACCAAGTCTGAGACACGATGTTCCAAAGTTAGCCAAATTTGGACATTTCTCCATGGTCCTACATAAATTCCAACCATACTTTACTGCGACATTGTCAGTCACTTAGTCTAATTGTGGTTGTCACCAATTCAAATTGCCAAGCAAGTTACTACATTCTAAAACTGAAACTGAGCTTCGCATTACTTACATCACATACGCCATTGCCTTTGCACGGCCTATCCACACCACCTGGGCACGCTTCGCAGTTTTCCCCATAAGTGTTGTTATGGCAACATACTGAAAAAGACACAAAAATTGACAAAAAATTAAATTTACGATCAAGGTTAGGACACTTCAGGGGGGAATACCCCTCACCTCAAACATTTCCCTCTCAGAAGGTCAGGCACCTTTTACCCTAGGTGAATAAGAATTTCAGAACTATTAGTAGTTAAAACTTCACATTACTTTTAAAATCTCGTAACTGGTAATTGACTGTAAGGTATGCTCGAGATGTTTGCCAAGCTTCTTGTTCCTGATAGCAATCTTAACAACAAGATCAAACGTGCATTGCGATGTTCCATCAAAATAATGCTCACCATTACCCAGCAGTCAACAACAGTCACACCAACATGGCATCTGTCCACGCTAACTGATGACACGTACACATGAGTGTCTCTTTACAGTTGGTCAACATTGAACGGATACCTATAACATGGCCAAACCTACCCATTATTTTATCTATACAGAACCAAGTGAACAAGTCGGACTTCTGATCCTTGGCAAACACGTTGAACCACCAGTGCTCAAGGGACTCCTCGTGCTTTTCGAACAGCAGGTGACACTAAAGAGAACAACAAATAATGAGGTGTAGTGAGGTGAAGGACACTTCAGACACGACGTGTGAAACAACCACCAAAAATTCACAATCACGTATTAAATGGTATGACAAAAAATAGCAAAACTGGTTTTGGATTTCTTGTGAACAAATGCAATGACCATGTATTTTTATTAGTTACCCTAAAACGACAAAAATCTCCCGATGCCACTTTCTTTTAATTATCCCAAGTGCAGCTGTGTAGTGACGTTCTTGATGTTGATTGGGGAGGGGCTTTAAATGGTGAGGTGCAGGTTTCAAAACGAAATCCACACAGCCCACAAACTATTTTCGGCCATATCTAGAACATTTTTTGAATACTTCCTGTAGGATTAAACCTTCAAATCTCAGGGAAACATATTATATTCAGAAAAAATTACAGCATTATAAATATATCTCACCAACTTAAGATATAATGGTTTCATTTTTTTGGATTTCCATTAAAAATGAAGAGCTGAGCCAACACATTAAACAGTGAGATTTTGTTAACAAGTTCCCTACTTCAAAAGATGGAAGCATGTTACAATCACTTGACATTGATACAACCAAAATGCTAAGGATTGAAATTCTTCCAAGTCTGCATTACAAATGGAATGCGTATATGGGAAACCCTTAATACCACAAAAATGACCACTATGTGACACAGGAAATGAAAGAGCATCACTGTCTCCCTAAAAGAACTTATTCAATGTTGTGTATTTGTTGTTTACGGATCTATATGGCCACACCCCTGTAGTTCAGAGTTTGGCTAGGGTAACAAACTATTTCCCAAGTTGTCGCCTGACATCAAACAAATTGCAGCATGTTCCGGTATGCGAATGAGCGATCTTATCTATGATGGACAAAAGATATTAACTGAATGCATGTAATGAATCGTTTCATTTTGGCCACAATTTCCGTGAAAAAATAATGAGAACGCAAAAAAGAAGATTTGTATTGTTAGCAATCATCAGTCACGTGTTAAATGCTGTGGGTAATCCCAACAATGTAATAATACCTTGTTATCGAAAAGGGAGGACCTTGGAAATTCTACTCTGAAATCTGTGAGTTGTTTGTACAAACTTAAAGAGAATACTTACATCTTTATCAGAGTCACACACTCCATGATCAGTAATGTCTATGAAACGTGTCTCGCTGAAACGGAGAGGGATATGCTTTACAAGTTGAAAGTGACATTTCAGTAAGAAGCGAGACTGGGAGAGAGTCCCCTAAATGAAATTTGATTTTTTAGCAAAATTCACCACTTGCGGTATATCAGAATGTTCTTGAATCCCTTGCTTGCAATGACAAATTGCACACAACACTCACAGCTAACCTAACTAAAAAAAAAGGTCAGGTCAAGTAAAGGACTTCCACAGCAAACAAGGATGCGGAGATCTACGAAGCTACAGCACAGGACAAGACTTAAAGCCACTGTGTATAGTAAATCTCTCCAATGTAGGACACAGTATGTCTGACAACCGAAATTTCATTTTCTTGTTTTTTTCATAAAGGATCATGTAACTCTATATCACAGCTACTTTCGGACACCTTGAAAATTGATGGGCATATGCAACAAAATTAGAATCCTTTAAACAATGATGGGAAAATATGATTTGATAACCAAAAAAGAAATAGAAAATAAGGGCGAATAGAAAATAGTCTGTGCTCTTGTTGCTATGGTCATTACATACCTTGTAGCAAAGCTCCCCAAACTCTTTTCTTCCCAGTGTGTGTTGCCTCCACCAAAATTGGCCTTGGCTGTCCTTTTCAAACCCTGAGAATAAACATACTTAATATGTACTCATACCGAGGCAATAATGAATTTTAAACAGATTTAAAGTTTCTAACTCTCAGTATTGTATCTGTATTCAGAGGCATTACAACCCTTCATGATAGTGGTTTAGTGGAGATTATATGCCCATGCCAGCTAAAAGACGCGGCAATATGGTAATACAAAAATATTTACCAAATAAATTTCTTAAAAATATGCCAAGTAACTCCAAAGATACAGAGGTTAATGTAAACAATAGCAATAAAGAGACACAGTGGCAGTCAAAAGGGGAGCACCTGTATGCAAAGTAAGTGTATGGGCCTAGGCAGGGGGCATTAACTGGGCTTGTATACCAAACCTAAGCACATTTGCCAATATTCAATCCACTTGAGCAAAAAAGACTGTGAAAAAAGTCGGCTACTTTGGACATAAGCCCATTCGGCAAAGGGCCAGGCAATATGGCTTACCTCATTAAAATTCCTGGAAATGGTCTTGCACAGTTCACATTTCTCCTTGCTCACTCTCTCGGCACTGACTAGCACACAGAGCATGACGATGGCACGCAGACAGAATACAGCAACACCACAGCCACTGAATGGCCGCACGGCCATGCTGATTTAACCTTGGCTAGTACTAGTAAGTTATCTGGAAGTCACACATTAAAACACTGTTGCATCCAAATTACGACAGCAAATTTTCCAAACTAAATGAACGCAGACAAAAAGGTGGCAATAAGGTTTGAAATAATAAATGTTAACAAGTTCTGCTTTTGTGACAATACTGATTTTTAGGAACTGAAGGAGGGACTGGTCAAAGAAAATTAAGTTTGATTACGGGTGTATTTGTTTGAATTGGAAGGAATCAAAGACATCGATGGACTACTAAGGTGTCCCTCTATTAGCGAGGACAACATACGTCACCAAATCGCTTCGCCTATCTGTCACCGTGTAAAATTTGCACATTACAATCGGCAAAAAATCACTCAAAAATGCAATAAATATGAATAAAAATTACTTCAAAGTATGAAATAAGATGTTATTTTACTTAAATGTTAGTCTTTTTTCGTCGCAAAATTCGTTTAATAATACTTTGCACGAGTTTTTTGCAGCGACGTGACCGACATTTCAAGGCAAAATGGTCGCCGGTAAAAACAACTGGTATTTGGTTTTCAACTCAGGAGAAGACTAAACTCTCGAATTTTGGCGTGAAACTTCGTGAACTTGTAGAAGAAACCCTTGCGCACGTTATTACGTAAGTATTTTTCACTTTCGTAGACTTAAAAGTTGAAAAAGTTGCCGGTTCCCGCGACCTTCAACTTTGACCTGAATTAATTGGTACATTTCCTAATTTGCGCACATAATGAATCGTATTGCGCACTAAAGGGTTCATCAATGAACTATTTCAAACACTTGTTGCAAACGGGCCCTTCGTCGATTTCTGACAATCGGGCGTATTTCTGACTCACTTCGTAGTTCCGGGTACTGCCGCTAGGGGTGCTCCTTCGAATCGCGGCGAATTTTTGGTTCCCAAACTAAAGCATTTCAACTTTTCCTGTTGAAAAGTTAATGTAAAAGAGACCCAAAAAGTAATTTCTCGTTGTGAGAACAATGATTCTCTTATTTAAGGTTCTTTTTTCCTATTTTTGCCTCACATTTTTGTAGGTCAGGCCACTAAGACCTGACTTGTGGCCAGACAGGACCACCCATACTGGCAAAGACAGTTTAGCCAGCATATGTCAAGATAGAAAATGAAAACATTTTAATTTTAGAGTAAACAAATATTACAACTGTGCATTTCTACTCCAGTGCTGTGTTTTCAACCAAAACTTTATGTTTACTACCATGAAAAACTATACATGCTATCAATATTTTTTTTACCATGAATATAGTTTTTACAAAACAATTCAGAGGTTCGTCTAGCCTGGCCTATATCTTTCAGGTAACCTTTGTTGGAAATTGCTGTGGACCAAACCAGTTGTTATTTTCTTCATCATTTTTTCTTATAATTTCATTCCTATTTGTCAGTTTACTATAATACATATCATCAGGTCTCGCATTTCTGTCTCATCAGACTAGCTCTTGGTCCAGATCCTTCTTCTTTCCTGCTTCTACCGATTTTACTTGCAGTCAGCAAGTGAGTTTGGCTCAATACCCACTACGATGAAGATGAGGCTGTGCGCACCTTTCGGGTGATGGACAATTTTGGTCAAGAGGACCTCGAAGTGCTGGAGTGCTCCGTTGTGTATTGGTATTCCACTGACTTAACAGCCCCCTTCCTTGAGGATGATACAACTCTGTGAAGTACTCCACTGACTTAGTGAAAGTGTTTGGCCCCCCTTCCTTGAGGATGCCATAAGTCTGTAAGGCACTCCACTGATTTTCGATAGTCAGTGAAAGGGTTTGGCCCCTTGAAGAGGCCACAAGTCTGTGTTAGGAACTCCACTGCCTGTTTACTTGCAGGTACTCACTGTCAATAATCAGTGAAAAGGTTTGACCTTCCTTCCTTTAGGATGACTTGAGAACTTTATTTATCTGCCCATCATACATACCTTTATGTGTTCATATCAAGACAACTTTGCAAATAAATATTGCAGTTGTCGTTTGCATAGCATGAACTTTCCTGCATGGCTCACGACAAGGTCTACATTTTGTTACATTGTTGTGGAAAGAATGTTTAATTTCTATTTACTGTATGAAGCTTGTATTAAAATTTTTGTTTATCACACTTTTCATCAATACATATTTGAAATGATGTTGTTTATCTTTAATTTTTTAAAGTAATGCATTTTGACAAAGTTAAGTAAGTCGCAAACTGCATGTCAACAAAAAGGTCACAAAATAATATCAATAATTTGCCCAAACCAATTATCAGATTTCAACTTCCTTGATGAAAAATCTTGAAATGATACTAGCTTATTTTTTTTTCTTGAGTAATTGTTATTTTATGCCAATTTGAAACGACAAAATTGTACGTACTGACTTTTCTTCGTCGACTTTGTTGACTTTAAGGTCCACTTCTTCGCACAGGAATGTCCAATCGGAATGTTCTTTTTTGCAAATTATTCATCATAAAATTTTCTTTGAAATGATGTATAACATGTCTGTCTAGGTTATGTAGATTTGTAACTATAATATTTCAAACTCACAAATTTGATTTGACAGAATTTTTACCAAAAAATTTGACACAAAAACACCATTTTCTCCAGAACCGTAAGTCCGATTTAAAATTTTTTGCACCGTTCTTTTAGTCTCGTAGAGAGCTTTCTAATGATGTATATTACATGCACATTTTCTAAAATTTTTGAAAAACGTTGTCCTCCCTACCTCTATGCGCAAAAGGTATTTATAGCAACGTGACTACTAGGAGCTATACCGTATCTACTGAACCAGCTATAGAGACGGTGGCCACTGTCTATCATGTAAAGTGCCATGGACTTCATTCAAACCTCGTTTGGGGTTGGTATATATACGGTACTATACCGACTACAAGGGATACAGCTAGCTGGCTGGCTAGGCCACGTGGGCTTATGTCGATCTCTTTAGCATACGTACATAATTACGTATATAGCGTAGGTAATTATATGAGAGGTGTACTTTAGGTACTAACGAGTAACGAAATTAAACTATCGAGCAGTAGTAGGCCCTATCGAGGACGAGGTTCGGGTCGGTGACGCCGACGGTGGTCCGTGGGCTACGGCCGTGCAACGTAGTTTTGATACGCTGACTTTGCATATCAATAAGTACGTATGTGCAGGACGTCACACAACGTAGGAAAAGGGGAAATTTGATCATCTGAGTGTCTAAAACATTTTGGAATTACGTACTACACCTGATGTATTCAGCTCTTCACCAAAACACGTCCCAAGATCTTCCACCATAACACCCCCGTTGTCCAATCAGACGAAGCCACGATTGTGCTGCGGAGACATTTGTTCTCAGAACAGCCAATAGGTAGCGTCTGAATCAGTCAACTGGGTATCCCTTCAGTAAACCAAGGGCCTACTGTATATACTCCACTATCTTTGGTTAAAATTCAGTAATCTATGCAACCACCAGTTGCCTCAGAAGTCAGAATATAGATATCCAAGTGCTCTGCATGTAAATAAAATTAATATAGACTCTAGAAATTGTGACTGGTCCACATAAATATGACATTTCACAAAAGTAGGCCTAATGAATCCATTTGACCGTTATGAACCCGCCTGTACGTGTGCGGCATACTGATAGTACCTCGTCACGGCGGCTGGGCATAGAGGCGGATCCAGGATTTTGAGCTAGGGTGGCCAGGGCACAGGAAAAAAAACAGAAAGGATTTTGAGCTAGGGTGGCCAGGGCACAGGAAAAAAATACAGAATTTCGGCAGACGCGGCGCCCGCGCGCGCCCGGGAACCCAGTCTAAACCGTGTAGAGATGCAGGGGTACATGTCGAATTTTTGGCGATTTGCGGACCGTTTCACTAAAAAAATTAAAGAAAAAAAACGGTAAACGGCTTTGTTCAGGACCTATGCATTGTTTATTCACCCACCTAGCCCCTGGATGCGCGTATAAGCTATTCAGCAATTCTGGCATGGCACCCGAACTGCCAAGTCAGTGAAATCAGGCGTTTGGGGGGGGGGCATGGCCCCCCTAAATCCACCACTGGGGCCTAGCTATAGACAGTGACCATCGCTAGCTGGGCTGTACTAGTTCAACTTAAGACGGTGGTCACTGTCTACGGCCCGGCGTGAATTAAGCTGTGCGGCCAGTCGGCCAGAGTCAACCAGAAGGTGGGGTGGAACTATCACAATTTCGTACTTTATAGTCATTCGATCCGGCGGAAAGCAGAAAATTCCGCGCACATGTTTTGCATGATTTTGGCAACTATACCGATTAGTTGATTATAAGTTCAAAGTTATGATTCTGCAGTTCGGCGACCTCAGTACTAAACTGCCAATTTTCTTTCATCTCTTTTTATCGTTAAGTCTAGTTACCGTGATCCAAAATACTTGCTTTTACTACGCACATGTATTTTACTATTAATTTATTTTTACTATTGTCAGATATTGAAATACGTATATTTACTTTGCTTATAGTTGATGTAGAAAAACGGTCGTCTCCGACAACAACCGTTTTAACAATATATGGCGACGTCCCGTTGGAAATGTAAAGAGCTAATGAACTACAAATGATACATGTACATGTATACATGTATGTGTCTATGAAAAGTCATCCTCGAAACAGACGGATCCGGGCTCCGCAGATGGCCATATAGGCGTACTACCCGCCAGCGAATTAATGTTGCCCCGAACGTTGAAAATACTTGGTCACTGAGTGAACAAGCCGGAAAAACTGTATTCGAACAGCAATTAAGTTGATCTCCCTGACATGGTACATTCAAACGCGGTTACAAATCTAGAATTTGCCCATGACTGGGTTCCTTAATTTGAACTCATATCTCTACTTTTACTACGATGAAGCGCCAAACCGAGCAGTTTAGAGTTGAGAGATTGATAACTATTATTCTAAATTATTATATATATTAGTCATTGTGACCAGTAGATAAGAGACCTACTGTAGGATTGGGAAGTGAGATACCGCAGCATTAGGTATAATTTGAACTTTACAGTGAGCATTGTCAGATAGGCGGCAGGTCGGTCGCCTTTGAAGTTGCCGCCATATAAACTGAATTTCGACTAGAACTGCTTAATAGATCGAAAGCATCCCGGCGTATACGTTCATCTTCAACAAGATCTCACAAATAGAACTGTCAGAGTGTCTGCCATTGTATGTACCAAATGGTGTCGTATTATTATCTCTTACGTTGACCGAACCAAAAAAAAAATATGCAAATGAGATGCGCCAAGAATTCCTTTAAATTATAAAGCAATGTTTCACACCTTTTTTGTAACTCTTGCCCACTTACTTTTCCACGTTCAAGATTTAATACAATTTTTGAAATGCATATACAGCAGTGTCTGCATTGATACATCCGTCTGATTCACGCCGGACAGGGCAATGTTGACTCTAATCACTTAAAATTTTCAGTATATTTGTTCATGCTTCGATTTGGTGACCATCCTCCTTGACTGAGAGCAAAAAAGACATGTAGCTCAACTTAAAGCCATCTTCTAAGTCCTGGGCAACATTCAATAAAAAATATGTTACGTCTTGGTACCCAGGCTAAGCTTTAAAATTCCAAACCCACCTTCATTTCCGTGGATACAGCATTTCTTAATTCTTTCACAATCCCATGATTATCGTAAAGGCTTATTGGCGAAGTTTTTCGTGAGATAAAAGTGCCAAATTGAGGCGGATAAGCTGTTCGAGTTTCAGTTCTTTAAGAAAATTGATTTTCAAAACTTTGAAATTAAAAAAACTGCCAGCAGATGTAGTGTCTCCGATAGGTGTCGAACATGAACACTCTGAGGACTAGTGCACCACTGAGTACCTGGTGGGATTTTACACTGTGTTCTTTCGCAAGACAGGTTTCAAAATGTTCAGTTTACGCTATATCCAAAGCAGGGTTAAAACCCAAGAGTTCTACCAGACCTAGCTATTTCAAATTCATTTAATGACTGTTGGTTATTGCATTCATTCCGAAGTCCAGCGGACGTTAGGCAACGGTGACTTTCTTGAGTCGTTGGCCACAAATTGCACATGGCAATCCACGGAAATATTTACATTAACTATAAACCACGGATGGTCAGTAAGATGCGATATATTTTGCCCTGGATTATTAATTGTTGTTGTTAACACTAGCAAGTGAAATATTACTTGGTCCGCACCAGTGGAATACGGTGTATTTTTATTTGTAGTTCGCGCTGGCATGTCCGGTATTTTGTGGTTAGACGACAAATGCTAATTGCTATTTTTACGAATCCCGGGGTACACTTGCCTAACACTTCCCTGTTCTTAATACACCTACGTTCCTGATGCCCAACTCACCTGTATGACTAAAGTCCTACAATTCAAGGTGATGCCATATAGATGTGCCTAAATTGGTTCGGTCATCTGTCAAAAGTCGGCCGACATTCCCTACATTTATTTTTCAACTTCCGACTCATATTGCTTTCCTGACAAATTAGGTTGCACTTAAAGCCCTTATCTCAAAATGCCAATGTGGCTCCAGTATCCGAAAATACTTACCAAATAAAATCTTATTTTCGATACGCTTTCGTTATATTCTTTTCGTCTTTCGTGCCAAAAGCGATTTTTAACAGTATTTGACCCTTCTCAGTGAGCGTATACTTACTGGCTGTCATTGGTTATTTCCGTACCCACATTTCCGCCTCGTCAGTTCAGGAACTTGCCCTGAACGCCGCCATTTTTCTTTGTAACTGAATGTGCTAGAGCTTGCTTGAAAAGTCTTCATTATTTTGTTTTATTAGAAATATCTCGTGATTCGTTTGTACATGTAGTGTATTTATAGTATGTAGTTAGGGGTCGTTGAATTTTTTGGAAGGTTACGCGTACTTTGTTTATTATGTTAAAATGGGATTGGTGTTTAGTTCCTGTTATCTTGGGCGGTCGAAACTAGGAACCGATATGCGTCGAACCAAAACTTTTTTACGTTTTGATTTTTTTTCATTTTGAAAAAGTACTTTGCTACCATCGGAAAGATAGTGCATTCTACTCAGTAAAAAATCGAAAAAGTATCAAAATCGGGGCACGCAGTGTAAAGTAATTGCAATTTTTGTGGCGAAATTTGGGTCACTTTGTTTGGATCGCGTCGGCCATCTTGGAGGACAGCGGGATAAGTTACGAGTTGTAAACTGTTTTCGCCAACAATTTACGGTGGAGTTTAGTGATACATATATTTGCTTAATATTCTGCACGATTCAACAGTTTTCACCAAATTTCAGCCTCGCAGCTGTTACTTATTAACTGATAAATGTGCTCACAATGCCCGTTCGACATTCCTAGTTCCTCAGCTTGGTTTTAGCTATGCATTACTAGAAGACAAAATGGTTCCAGGTGATCAGTGCGATGGGCCCACCCGGCCGAGCAGCCTGTGCACGTGTGGTATGTGTACCAGACCGCCTGAAATTATTTTGAGGTAGTTGAGAGCAGTTTAAACAATTGCTTACATGTACTTTGAACCTGAAAGTCCCCTTTGTGACACTGACAAGAAGTGTTTTTGCCAATAGCGGATTTGCAACGCCGCCATATTGGAAATGGGTCAGAATGTTGCATTGTGGTTAAGCCGATAAACAAGTACGTCGGCAAGCGTGGGGGCGAACCGGCCACAGGGAGGTTATACGTGTTGTGTGCCTGGCATGCTATAATACCAGTTAGCGAAATAAAA